>JAKWJD010001650.1:0-37214 GCA_027705065.1 Solanum peruvianum | reverse complement strand
CCGATAATCAATATACATTCAAAGGGTTTCATGTTTCTTTTTCACAAACTACACTGGAGAGCCCCAAGGGATATGCTCGTCTCAATGAAACCCTTATCATTGAGATATTTTAACTGGAGCTTCAACTATTTGAGTTTAGCTAGTGTCGAAATTGGTTTATTATCGGGTTTTATGTTGATACCAAATTCAATCTATCGAAGGGAGGAAGTCCACGAAAATAATCAAGAAATACATCTTGGAACTCATTCACTACAAGCATTGAGTCTATTAAAGAAATGTCATGATCTAAATATTTAACACTCACAAGATGATACAATAACCCCTTGGACATCATTTTATTGTCCTATGTTTCGACATTAAAGGATTAGGATGACTCGAGTTGCACCCCTCCCAGACTAGTTCTTCTTCATTTGGAAAAAAAATCTCCAACCCTACTATGACAATAATACAAGAATAATAACTATGAAGCCAGTCCATGCAAAGAATAACATCAAATCATGCATTGGAAACTCAACCAAGTCTTTGTATACTCTAGGAAATCTTTGTATACTCTGTCAGTTCTTAAATTTTCTCCTAAATGTATACTAACCACTATAGGATCATGCAGAAACTTAGGCAATATCTCAAAAGTGAGAGCATGTAAAGTGGTTACAAAAGAAAGCGTATACCCTAGATCAAGTAAGGCATTAACAGAAGTTGAGAATACTTACAGCATACTTGTGACCACATCAGCGGAATTATCCTACTCGCCCCTGCCCTTCAAAGCGTAGAACCTGTTCCTCTTAAGAGGCTTGGATTTTGCTGCACCTTGTGGATTAGGCCTAGGCTAATCCTTAACTCCAGCCTGGCCCCTGTTCTTTGGGAATTCCTTAACAATGTGCCCGCTCTTACTTCAACCGAAGCAAGCATTAGTGCATTGTTTGCACTCCCCACTGTGAGCACGGCCACACTTATTACAAATCTTTTTAGGGCACTACATATCACCTCCATTGACCTTCATGGGCTCGTGTATTCCTTCTCTAGGTGTTGTACCCCTCTTAAAGTTAGAGTTCCCTGAACTCTGTTGCCCCTTTTTGAATTTGGGCTGCTCACAGACGCAAAAATTATTTCTATTGCCTCCATTGCAAGGACCTGCCCATCATGAGGCTTAGGCCTTCTAGCACAATGGACGCCCCTCTTCTTTCAGCTTTCCTCCACCTTTTTAACTTGCACCATCAACCTAGAGAGGTCCATGATATCGTGGAGCATCGAAACCTGACACTCCTCCTCAAGATCTCCGGTGATTCCTGTGAGGAACTGACTTATCTCATCCCTATTGTTAGATACAAAGGAAGTAGCATACCTGGATAGTTTAACAAACTTAAGGGAATACTCCTTTACAGTCATTGATCCCTGCATATGCTTGATAAACCCCTCAACCTTGGACTCCCTCATCTCCCTGGGGAACAATCTCTCTAGTAAGGCTGTTTTAAATAGCTCCCATATGACCGGAACTTCGGCCAAAGCTCGGCTATCCTGCCATATATTGCACCAAGTCTGTGCAACAATCTTGAGCTGATAAGAAGGCAGCTCAGCCTTCCCAATTTATATGGCCCCCATGGACAACAAAATATTGTGTACCTCATCCATGAACTGCTAGGGATCCTCTAAAGTCTTTGACCCGGTGAAACTAGGAGGATTCATCCTTGTGAAGTCTAATAGACTATCAGCCATGCTACACACCGGTGGGTTCTCCATCTCAACATTTTGCTGGTTGACGTGGCAGTCATGGCTTGGTCTTGCTTAGTGATGGCTTGTGCCATCTGGGCCAGAGATTCCCGCACCTCCGCATATGTCAATCGAGCTGGGTTAATCGGCATAGCCACTCCTTCAGCTGGAGCCTGGGGTAGAACCTGATTGCCCCCAGCAGCTGCTCCTCCTCTCCTCGTACCAATGTTTCTCCTAGTATTCATTATATGAAAACAACAAAGATTTATGTTTCACACGCTCATAACATCATGAAATCAGACAATAGTAAAAGGCTCCATAAGATCAAAAGAACGGAATTTCCTACGCATCATGTAGTCTCTAATTCAGGATAGTGGTATACTTCACTACCATGACTTAGAAACTACTCGATGTGGTTGATGTGAACTTATTATCCTAAGAATTAAACGTCGATCTGATACCAACTTTGTCACGACCGGAATCTAGACCGAACACGAGACCGACGTGGTTGACCTCTCTGAGGGTGCAAACAAGCCTACATACATCATCCTTCTTTCATCTAGGTCAATTTTATCGCAAATTGGAACTTTTTGATTCGTAGCATGCATGTAAGTAATTCTACTCAAACATATATTTTCACAATAAATAATCTAACATTAAGAACATCAAATGAAGAGAAGAGTTCAATAATTCATCGAGTGTATACTTTCCCTAATGGCATCAATACAATGTTTGAAATAAAATTGGGAAAGAAACGCTAGTTTAACATACTTCTTAGATCAATCCTATAACAAAGCTAGAATATAATGAGGAAGCATCCTCGAATGCATGAGGGCCTACCATGTCTGGATGAATGCTCTACTTCTAGATAGCTTCAGTGTTGATATATAAACTCTAATGTCCACCTTTGCCTGCACCTAAAAATGTAGAGTTGTATGGGATTAGTACACACTTTTACTATGTATGGGTAAATTCAAGCACAGACCAAGGACATGCATGAGTAAAAATAGATCTTTCCTAACAACATGATTTATGGAAAGTCAAGTTAGCGAACTTACCAAAATGGGATTAGAAAAGTCAGGTGACTTTTCAAATTTGAATTAGGAAAGTTGGGGTACTTGCCAATTTTGAATTAGAAAAGTCAGGGGACTTGCAAAATTTTGTTTAGGAAAGTCATGCCATGATAGTAACATGCATCATCATACGTATCATATTGTACACAACAGATAACATCTTAGACATAGCACATAACACATTGCATATTGCACATAACATATTTCATATCATTCGTTCATATGCTATGAAACATGGATTTATGGAATTTTTATTATGACGTTCCAAAATGAGGGCTCAACATATGGGACCTCAACTAGGGAGCCTTCTTTAGTAAACACAGAGTCTGCTTCATTCATTCATACATACTTCATTGGGTTTTATGTGCAATAATTAAGAATGACCTAGTGTCATTAAATTAGTCTAGCTCACCTGTTTATTATTCTATCCTACACCCTTAAGTACCGTTCATATAATTATGTGCATCATTTGAGGTTGGACTCATTCTTTCATTTGGGAACTTTAACCTTAACCGAAATAGATCATGTGAGCATCATGAAATCAACTGTTTAATCCCCACACCAAAACGAGGTGGAATCACCGACCAAAGAGAACAACACATGCTAGCGTATATAGGGAAATGAACCCTGCTATATTCCTATATTGGAAGTATAGGTTCAAAGATTAGGATATATATATGGAGACCCACACAAGGAAGGCCAGATAGTCTCATCTAATGAGAGTTACGTGAACCTCCGCCCTTCCCGAAAGAAGGCATCACTGCTCATAGCTAGCTTATAAGTGCTTAGTATAAAGTTCCATTGCATTGAACTCATATGTCATGGAAGTTAGCTTCTAGTATGAGGACATCATAGCAAATAGATGATTTATAATCTCATCATTAGTATTAATTATACATTAATCTCAATACTTTAGTTAGATTCTCATAGAAACTGGTATATTTATTAGCTTTGCACTCTCCTAGTGGAGTACTTTTTTGTAACATTTACATAGGATCATTTGAGATTGCGCTCTCATCTTTCCCATTATCCTCTTAATCATTTGTCACCTCATTCATCATTTACTTTAAAACACATTTTCTTTTATAATTACTCACCCCTTCAACGTGAATGTTTCATTTCATCATATGCCAATGCACTTGGCTATTTAGTGTGTTTCACACTCTCACTTAATCTTTATAGGGTTAAATCATTTCATCACATACATATTATGTTTACTTACTTTTATATGTATGCTAGACTTATGAGTCCACACATACATGCCATGAGGCGTCATTCATAGTTTGTCTATGTGATTCATGTTTACCCAAGATTATGTGGTACAAGACTTATGCATCTTGTAGATATGCCAAGGTATTGATTTCGATCTTTAGAGGGAGCATTCATTAAATATTTGTTTATGTATGATTTATGTGTCAATACGGAATTGGGCAAGGGAACTGGATTTCTAATCCCTTGAACAACACTTAATCTTATTTTAAACTTGATAATTGCATTTTTCAGATTTGTGAGTTCCTAGTTCGATTCCTATCAACCCCATTAAAATTTCATTATTTTTCTCCTCTACTTTTTTAATTAAGGCGAGGAGGTTGTGGGCTCAATCCCCAAAAGCTCATTATTTTTCATTTAGTTTATCTCTTAAATTTCTGACCTATCCAAGAGGTTGTGGGTTCAATCCCCACTCACCACATTTATTTTCTCTTTTATTTTTCTCCTAACTCTCTCATCTATTCAAGAGGTTGTGGGTTCAATCCCCAATCACCACATTTATTTTTCTCCTAACTCTCTCATCCATTCATCTTAACCTCTTATCATGTTGTCACTATTTTCATTAGCATCATTGTATAATGTAATTACATA
Source organism: Solanum peruvianum (assembly GCA_027705065.1). Taxonomy (NCBI): domain Eukaryota; kingdom Viridiplantae; phylum Streptophyta; class Magnoliopsida; order Solanales; family Solanaceae; genus Solanum; species Solanum peruvianum. The sequence goes on along the minus strand of JAKWJD010001650.1, from coordinate 32,574 downwards.
CCTCATTACGTGAACGTTCATTTAATAATCTTACCATTTACTCATGTTCTTACCCGATTCGGGTTACTCCTAATTGACTTTGTGTTTCATGAAAATATAAGTATATGTTATGTAAGACTTATGCATTTTACACATGCAGCCAAGGGACTCAAGTTGAATCCTTAGTGGCTCCATTTTATTTCATTTTAATGTGTCTCACAATTTTAGTCAAGGGACCCAATTTCGAATCCCTTAGGTAACACTTTATTTTAATTTTTTGGAGTTCTAGATGGCTTCATTCATTCGGCCAAGAGGATATGGAATCGAATCCTAGTGACCTCAATTTTTATTATTTTATTTTTGTGTGAGATTGATGTATCTCCAACCTTGGCCAAGGAGTCGAGTTCGGATCCCCCTTTCCTCAATATTTTCTTTTTCTTTTTTTTTACTGCAAAGCTTCTTTCAACCTGACAAAGTTCAAATCCCCTCTCTCACACCATTTTTTTATATCATTTTAAGGCTTAATTAATTAGTATTAGGACCATAAGGTCTTGAGTTCCACCTTAAATGGCAGCATATACATTTCTTCATTTTTATTAGAGAATAGCCGAAACGATACTCCATTAACATATGCCTTTAATTCACGTTCTTTGCATTTAGCTTAGGCATTTTAGCTTAGAGTTTTACATAAACTTTTAACCCATTCGTGAAAGGAAATTACTTTTATTTTCTTGTTCATGAACATCACGATTTCATCATCATATGTTAATATGACAACAAATGCATAGAACCTAATTCATCACATTCTTGAAAACAATCTGTAACATGATTCTCATGGTAACTACCATTATTGTGTACATAAAAAATACATACAGTCGGACACATAAAATGATCATATGCTTTCCGGAAACATCACATTACACACAACTAAAAACGTTCCTAAGATTATTTACCAGCAAACATAGCAACGCATGAATCACTTTTCAGAGTATCTAGTGACAGGGGTATGCAACGGGGACAAACTTAGTTTTTCGATTGGATACATACTTAACCTTAGGGAAATCTTGCGAAAGGGACCAAGAGAGAAGAAAACTCATACTTTTTCAGCCTTTACAACCATCCACGACCACACATTTCTACCCGAATACAAACCTTTCTTCCGATCATTGATTTTTGTTCCCAGTTGAAGTTCTTTACGTGATTTCTTAAAGAACATAGGCCTTCAATTTCTTTTGTTTTTATTTTTGATGAATGCCACCTAGAAATCTATAGAATCAGTAAGCTTATTTTATGTTTCTATATTTGAATTGTAAAATATAGCTAAAAAACATTTTTAGAAGAGATAATGAATTAAGAGTCCACATTGAGTACACTCCTAGTGGAGGTCGTGTACCTCTTTACTTAGGCGTTTGTTGGTGACTTATTCAACACAATTTAAGTGATAGAGTCATTATATAAATATTTATATTAATTTACTATAATTCCCCTCCTTGTTTTTAATTCTTTAGTGAGTGTGTGAATGTGCAAACACCAAATACTTCACTAGGGATTATCGTGGCTTAGAATTAGGTGAATTAGTTTAGACTTAGTCAACTAGGACTCTTTAAAACTTGAAAATCTGATTAATAAGTTTAGTGAAATGACCACTATTATCTTAAATAATTAGAATATAAACCTCAATTTAGTCCATTTAAATGTTGCTTCCTTCGGGGTTCGAAACCGTGACGTCCCCATCGCAAAAATGTGTCCCTCCGTGTCGACCTGCCCAAACTGCCCCATTTATTAATTAATTACTAATAATAATAACCTAATTTTCCTTTTAAATAATATATAAATATTAATTAATTAAATTTACTCACATATATAAATAATCAAGTTAAATCATGCTCCCACTTAGGTTCGAACCCGGGTGAAGCAAGATTTTTCTCAATGGGAAATTTAGGCCCTTTTTACCCAAAATACCCCTCCACCGTATTAATTTAATAATTAATTACATATCTTGGGTAATTAAGATACTACCCTTAACCTGGAAAAATTATCATTTTACCCCTATACCCTGCAAACTTAAGATTTCCCCTTTGTAAGTCTGGTAAAGACTCATTTGAGTAAATATTCATATTCGGGAACCCTAAATATATGGAATCAACCTTTCCTACATCAACTAAATACCCAAGTTAGTTGGCTTGGATGTCACAAGGGTTCAGACGTATGGTTCTATGCACATAAATTGGGTGAACCCGTTCTTATCATAGGCATTCCAAACAGATTAAGCATTACTTACCATATCCATTTTTTTGTTGTTACACTTCCATTTAAAGATTAATTTTTAAAACATTTTAAGAAAAGGGTTTTTCAACCCTAACTTCTTCTATCTTCAACTCTAAATATGAGTCTTGTATTAAAACGTTTTAAATGATGCAAACATGATGTTTCTAATGTTCGTTGGTTATTTTAATGCTAAAACTGCAATGGAAACTTGTTAAAGCTTTTTACTAAATTTTGATTTAAGGAATGAAGAAAGTGAGAATGGTTTGTAGTTTATAAATTTTGGTTTCCTTGTGTGAATATTGTTGTTTAGCTACAGTTAGAAAATCTATATTATGATGAATTGTTCATCAAATATTATAGATTATGGAAGCTTGGATAAAGGGTAAGTTGGTTATGTTTTAGTTTTATTTATGAAATTCTCTTTGGTGGTATGGTTCAACTTTGGTGGCGGTGTTAACTTGAATTGTATGAATGTGAATATACTTGTGAAATGTGAATAAGGTCATGAAGGAATTTAATGTGAAGTATGATGATAATAATGTTGTTCTTGTCGATGTGATTTATGCAGCTTGTTATATGAAGTATGCTAGAAATAATGTCTAAAGGAACTATTTTATTTCGTGAAGCATGTTCAAGTGTGAAATATGATGAATGAAGATGCAAGTATGTAAAGAAGTCAATGTAAAGAAATTGATAATTTATGTGAAAGGTGTGCTCACATGTACACACGCTCACATTTTGATTGAATAAATGAATGAAGTTCAAGAATGTCAATAAAAGGGGAGTTTTGAGGCGGACACTAATTGTTAGCTAATATGGAGTGTTTAGGAGCAACCTCACTATTTCCAAGATCTTTCTAAGATAAGTTAAAGGTTAGATAACCATTATGAGTTGTGATGTTGTGTTCATATGTGACTTGTAAGGATAATAACCTTCGTGAGTTGATAGGTGGGTAATTAGCTATCCCTTAACCTAAAGTAACGAATGTTTATGACTTTGTGGGGAGTTATACTTAGCATCGAGAGGATTTTAAGAAGTGGTGGGTGAACATTGTGAGTAGAGTTGTTGTACCCAATGTTCCTCTTGAGATGAGTACTCCTCGTGAGTAGAGAGTGAGTTACTTAGTAGCAATATCCTTATCCCTTAACTATGTGCCCACTTCGGTGTAAATATTGTAAAATGTAAGAGAACGACTCTACCATGGGGAACCTTCATCCTATAAGGGTAGTATAAGAATTCCATATGTAGCTCTCATGATATATGTCTGTTAAAGCCATTTTCACAAAAAAGAATGAATGAACTAAGTCTCCTAAAAGAATGTACTATTTATGGTAGGTCGTGTAATGGGACGCCATCTATACATTGCACTATGTAGAACATCCGAAAGGGGAGTCTTGGTGTGTTTTATATGAAGTGTATGAACTAAGTCTCCTAAAAATATGTACTACTTTGGGTACGTGGTGGTATGGGAAACTATCAATTATTTTCAATAAGTACACCTTTCAAAAGGGAAGTCTTGGCGCACCTTATATGTATTGAATAAGCTAAGTCTTCTAAAATAATGTACTACTTAGGGTAGGTAGTGGAATGGGACTCCATATACTCATTGCATTAAGTATGCATTCCGAAAGGGATGTCTTGGCGAGTCTTACTTCAGTGTTCTTCTAATGTCTTCTCATTATGTGGGGACTTGTTCTTCCGAGCCGAGTAAGCCTAGAAAGGATAGTCTTGAGGATCACCTTGGTTTGTATTGAAGGAGGTGTATGGGTGTTTCCATGATGTCTTATTTTTGTGAGTCTTAGGATAACATTAGTTAGGAAAACTCCTACGGAAATGAGTTCATTTCCTCTTAGCTTGACTTTTTGAATTAACTGTTTTGGGAATAAAATGATTTCACTATAATGCTAAGGGTTCACTGTAACATTTTGGTTTGTTATAGTAAAATGGTTCATTTTGCTACATTTATTGAAATCCTTATCTTAGTGTTAATTAATTATTCTTATGTTGTTGTACTACTATATTGATTAATGTTTTATTTAATTTGCATGAAACTGTGTTTATAGTAAAATGTCCTTTTTTTCATGATTTTGCATATGTCATAATTAGTACATTGTTTGTACTAACCCTATAATTTTCTATACTCTATTAGCATTAGTTTGTAAGTAAAGTTGAATTCTAGAAGGCAAAGCTTGGGAAAGATTCTCTCAAGACAATGTATGACCTCATATATTAGAGGGCATAGTCCTCTTTTCTTACTTTCTTTATTTATTGACTTGTTATGTATTTCTTTCAATGTAAAGGGTCGTGTCCCTAAGATATTATGTCGTTTATTTCAGTTTGGTTTGTGACGATGAGACTTCCTTTGTATTTTATGAATGATGTTTCCATTATTAAATTATTGGTGAAAAGTTTTAATTCCGCACAACTTTTCATGTCTTATGAAATGAGCGATAGTTAATAAGCTTGTACAGGACCCCAAAGGGTCAAGTATTCCTTGTGTTTATCAAAGGGTTACCCTAACATCAAGGGGTACTTGCAGGTCGTTACAAACATAATGTCAGAGCATAAGTTTATGAGAAATAGTTTAGGGCCTAAAGTTTCACTAGCCACGTCTATTAGAGTGTTGTTCATTGGCGTGAGTCGCGACACATCCATACGAAAGAGAATAAAGTACGATAGAGTTTCAATTTCTTCATTACGCTTGTATCATTACATAGAACATAGTTCCATGCAGTCTCTCTCTTCTTTTCCCTTGTACGGTATTTTTGTAGATGTTATTGCTTTGAAGGGAAGATGTTTCTAAGTTTGAGGGAGAGAGAAGTGAGTTTTTATGATTATAATGGTTTTGTGGCTAGAAGAGTAGATCTGAAGGTTAGTTATGAGGATTTTTATGTGATGCCACTTATAACTATGTGTGACTTATGAGGTTTGAAGTATTATGATGTGAAAATTGTATGGCGATGCGGATCTAAGCATAGTAAGAATTGAAATGGTTGAATAAAATCCTTTTGTTGGAAAATAAGATTCTTATGGTTGAGTATGATGATATTTAAAATGTTATGGTGTAAATTTGTAGAGTATTTAGAGAATATAGCAATGTGTTGAGAAAGAACGGACATTATTCCATGAGTTGAGATATTTGATGCCTAAGAGTTGAGAAAGGTCATTGTTAACAGTGTTAGTGCTAGATTGAATCCTAAGAGGATAGTGTTATGCTTGGCTTGTAAGGTGATGTTAAGCCTTCATGAGCATGAGTTAAGAGTTGTGTGAGTTCCTACCTTGTGAGAATTGTAGTGGTCCTTTTATGTAAAAGACCTTGAAAATGGCTTTACCCTTTGTGGGGGAGAATGATTTAGGAAGAAAGGTGGTTGATATCGTTATCTTTCCTTCTATCCTTATCCAACCTTGATAACAAATCCTTAGTGGTTTAGTAATGGAATAGAGTTATTTATATTAGTATGAGTTGCATTTCTCTTGATTTTATGAGTGTCTTTGGTTGTAGAATGTTTCGTGCTAACTCTTGACTCATAAAGTATGCTCAACAAATTAAGGAGTCAAAGATTAACGAAACAAATGAGGATGGAAAGAGGCCTAAAATGGATAAACCAAGTCAATTCAAACATAATAAAATATATTCTCATCAAGAGTATTCCGCCGGGGACAAGGATAAGGTTTCCCACAAAATTCCCAAGGAGGTAACCATGTTCTTGAAAGTCCTAGGTGTGCTACTTGTGGATACCTACATTTGGGTAAGTGTCTTGACAGAAGTGATGTTTGCTTTGGGTATATTAATAAAGGTCATAAGATGAGGGAGTGCCCGTTCTGAAAGAAAAAGGGAAAGAGGTCATTCAAGCTCCTAAAGTTGGTCTAAATCCCAATGCTCCAAACAAGAATCACCCCTATGGACTGGAAGCTCGGAAAGAGAACTAATTCGGATTTGTAAATCCTTGTTAGTCTTAACCCTTTATGGTTGTTGTATTTATGTTATAAAATGATTTCATATAGTTTTTCTTCATATGATCATACTTTCTTGATTAATTTCTTAAAGAATAAATTGTTGGATTTTATAGCATGCTTCACTGTTGAATTGAGACTTATTGTAACAGTTTCACTTTTTGAAAAAAATTTAAAAATAAGATGTGTTGTCATGAATTTTGCTTTTTTATTTGTTTAAAAATGATTTAAATGAGTATTTTAAATGTGTATAATGTAGTTCCACCATAAATGAAGAATAAGGACACATTTTTAAATGAGAAAGTGTTTCCAAGTGCTTGTATGGGAAAGTGTTTGAAAATGTTAAATTGTGCTCCTTCTTAGTTGTTTCCTTGACTATGAATGCTTGTTCATTATTTCAATGCTTTTGGTACTTCTAATTGATTCCTTGATTGTCTTAAAGTGTTTATTATCATTCGAGGACTAATGTTGTTCTATGTGGGGGAGAATGTAAAACTCTAAAACGATATAAGGCGAATTAGAGCTCCATGAATGCTTCTTGAGTTAATTTTTTGTTAAAATGAGTTACAATGATTTTCTTAAACACTGTGAATTTTTCTGAATTTTGGAGATCAAACGTCCGAGAATGTCCATGGCGTTAGAAATATATGCTTTAGATTGGCTTTGTGTGTCTTCATGTGTTTTACTGAGTTTTACGTGTTCGTTTTAATTGAAAATCTCGTTGGATAGTCTTAAGACCTAGGAAACTATGTTTAGAAGTTTAAAAATTCGTACAACCCAACCTAGGACCCACGAGGGTCCCTACAAGAGGACTCCATCCCTTTGCATGGATGCTGCCAAACAGTGACCAACGACAGTCACAAGGGACAGTCTGTTGGTCAACAAATGGTCCGTCAACCTTGGGCATCGACTGGAATTCAAGGCTAGTAAGTCCTTAACATGATGGTGGCTAAGTCCCAATTTACATACCCCCACTATCGGGGCGTTGATTGAAAAATGGCCCATCTGTGAAGGGGTGTCGATGGTACTGCCAAAAGCTGCATTTTTCTAGCCAAGACTTGAGGTGTTAGGTTAATTCACCTTAGTATTTTAATAACCATTGACTTTTATTTTAAGGTATATTAGGTATATTAAGATGTTTCAAACCATAATAACGAATTTTATTATTCACTTCCCAAAACCCAAAACCCTCTACCATGAAAAACTCCCTCTAAAACTCCATAGAAGTTAAGACTCAAGAAAGAACTAGTAGAGCTGTTTGTGGATGTTCTTAATCAAATATCAGCGGGATTTCTTCAATTGGATTTATGGTAGTCATCGTTTAAATCTCTTCCATTCAAGGAGTATTTTAGAAAATATTTTTAAAAAGGGTTTTTCACTAGAACATCTTCTATCTTTAACTTTAAAACGGGTCTTGCATGAAAACATTATAAATGATTCAAATGTGATGTTTATAATGTTGTTGATGATTTTAATTCTAAAACTTCACTTAAAACATGTTAAACCTTTTTATCAAATTTTGACTTAAGTAATGGATTAAATGAGCATGGTTTTGTAGTCTTTAAATTTTAGTTTCCTCGTGTTAATATTTTTGTTTAGCTACTTCCATAGGGCTATATTATGATGAATTGTTGATTAAACTATTATAGGGGATTGGAGCTTTGATAAAGTCTAAGGTTGTTATGATATTTAGCTTTATTCATAAAATGCTCTTGAGTGGTAAGGTCCACCTTTTGTGACGGTGTGTATTTGAATTGTATGAATGTAAATCTACTTGTGAATTGTGAATATGGCCATGAAGGCATATTATGTGATGTATGATGAAAATTATGTTGTTCTTGTTGATGTGTTATATGAAGCTTTTTATGTGAAGTATGCTAGAAATATTGTCTAACGGAACTATAAGATTTTGTGAAGCATGTTAAAGTGTCAAATATGATGAATGAGATGCAAGTATGTTAAGAAGCCAATGTTATGAAAGTGATTATTTATGTGAAAGGTGTGTTCACATGTAAACACACTCATACATTGAATGAACGAATGAATGAATGAATAAATTAAAGAATGTGAATAAAAAAAAAGAGAGTTTAAAGGTGGACACTCATTGTGAGTTGAGATGAAGTTCTTAGAAGCAACCTCATTATTTCGAAGAGCTTTCTAAGATAGGTTTGAGGTTTGATACCCATTGTGAATTGAGATGTGATTTTACATAGTGACATCTAGAGATAAACCACCCATCGTGAGTTGAGATGTGGTGATATTTATCTAGCCTTGACCTAAATTAACGAATGTTTAAGACTCCATGGGGGAATTATGCTTAGCACTGAGAGGATTTGAAGAAGGGGTGGATGAACATTTTGAGTAGAGATGTTGTACCCTATGTACTTCTGGAGATGAACAGTCCTCGTGAGTAGAGAGTGAATCACTCAGTATCAATATCCTTATCCCTAAACTATGAACCCACGTAGGTGTAGATCTTTCAAAAGCCATGTAAAAACTAAGATAAAGACCCTACCCTAGGCAAGTGGGGAACCCTCATCCGATAAGGGTAGTATTATAATATCATTTCTAGATCTCATGGTATATGTCGGTTAAATCCATTTACCCCCAAAAGAATGATTAACTAGGTCTCCTAAAAGAATTTACTACATATGGTAGGTGGTTGAATGGGGCGCCATCTATCCATTTCACTAACTAAACATTCCGAAGGAGAGTCTTGGTGTGTTTTATAATAAAATGTTTGAACTATGTCTCCTAACAGAACATACTACTTATGGTAGGTGGGTATGGACTTTATCTAACCATTGCACTAAGTTGACCTTCTGGAAGGGGAGTTTTTGTGCGTCTTATATGAATTCAATCAACCAAGTCTTCTAAAAGAGTGTACTACTTAGGGTAGGCGGTGTAATGGGACGCCATATACCCATTACCCTAAGTGGGGACTTTATCTCCTGAGCCGAGTAAGCTTAGAATAGATAGTTTTGGGGATTGGCTAGGTGTGTATTGAAGGAGTTGCATGGGTGTTTCCTTGTAACGACCTGTTTAGAGTCGTTTTGAGCAGCGGATTGAAATTCTGGGAAAGACTGGTTGGGACGACGGAAGCAGTGACGGACCGTCGTAGTCACGACGGCCCGTCATGGATGTTTCGTCCCATGACACTTAGAGATCTGAAATTGGGTACTGAAAATTGACTCTCTGTAATTGTGACGGACCTGCAAGACGAGTCGTCACATCCACGACGAACGTCGTGAGCCCCCGTAGCAAAACACTTCAACTTTTGGGATTTGGTGCAAGAAAACGAGTTTCTGACCTCAGGACGGAGGTGCAGGACGGACCGTCACAGGGTGACGGGCCGTCACAGCCCACCTGAAACTGGGGAGGCACGACGGCCTGTGGACGGACCGTCGCACCCACGACGGCCCGTCACGGGTGTGCGTCCCAGGCAGTTTAGGATTTCTTTCCTCGTTTTTAAGGGTCGTTTTTATTATTCTTTCCTTATTATAGGATTGAGGGGTAACATTAATAAGTCTAATTACTTAGGGGTTAAAAGGGGTAACCTTAAGTAATTAGTGGGGTTTTATTGTCCTTTTTCACACTTAATTACATGATTAATTAGGGTAAAGGAAAGAGGGTTTGAGTAAAACAAAAGAGAAAAGAACAGAAAGGGAGAGAGAGCAGATCGAGAGAGAGAGGAGGAGATAGCAAGCTTGGGAAGATTAGCTTGTTGATTCCAATTCTTCGGTGGAGGTAGGTTATGGTTTTGTATTACGATATTCGTAGTGAACTCTTGATAGTGAATAATATGTGTTGATGATATTGTAACCTGTCTATATGCTTATTGTATGTTTGTATGAATATGATTATGTGATGTTGATAATACAAGCATGATGAAAACCATTGAATCCCAAATCTTGAAAGAAACTTTAATCTATGATATTAATGATAATGCCTTGGTATAAAGGAAGGCTCGATGAATTAAAGTGATTGGGATTGATGATGCGCTTGGTTAGAGAAGGCTTGATGAACGGATATAATGAGATTAGTGGATCGGAGTGTCACGTTCCGACACATAATTAAGTGGATCGGAGTGTCCACGTTCCGACACATAGTATTTGTGGGACGGGTGTCACGAACCGACACGTAGATTATGGGATCGGTGTCACGTACCGACACATGTAGGGGATCGGAGTGTCACGTTCCGACACATATAGGGGATCGGAGTGTCCGTTCCGACCATATAGGGGATCGGAGTGTCACGTTCCGACACATATAGGGGATCGGAGTGTCACGTTCCGACACATAGTGGTAGGGGATCGGAGTGTCACGTACCGACACAAGAGGAAGAAAGATAATGAATCTCGAAAGATGATAATATATCAACATAATGAACTTATTCCCAATGAGTATGGTAATGAGGCTTGAGCCCTCATGAATGAACTTGATGGTGTTATTGACGATTATGATACTTGTTGTTGCTACATGTTGAGTTTTATAGTTGATTTATAATATTATTTGATATATATTGTTCCCTATTTTGAGTTAACCGATGATATCTACTCAGTACGTGTGGTTGTACTGACCCCCTACTTTTATGTTTTTCTTTTGTTATTTGTGTTATGCAGCAAACGTTCCGTCAACTTCGACTCAGCAGTAGATCAAGCCGTCTTCACTCCATCGGAAATTCAGGGTGAGCTAATGCGTCTAGCTTGGACTGGGTCTCCTTCTTCAAGTCTTGATGCCTTGAACTTCCGTGGCATGGACTAGTTTTTAATTGTTTTTAGCTTTTTAGACATTCTTAGATTAGTAGTTTGAGATAGATGTTCTTGTGGTGATGACTTCCAGATTTTGGGAATAATAATAATAGTTTTTGTTTGTTTTTATTAATGAGTTAAGTCTTCCGCATTTCTTTTGTCGAAATTGTCTTAAAATGTAAGGTTAATTGGTTGGTTCGCTCACATAGGAGGGTAAATGTGGGTGCCAGTCGCGTCCCCGATTTTGGTCGTGACAGACTTGGTATCAGAGCATTAGGTTCATTGGTCTCATCACACAAGAACAGGTCTAGTAGAGTCTTAAAGAACGGTAGGGGGACGCCTTTACTTTTCCGAGAGGCTATAAGACTTTAGGAAAATTCCATTCTTTCATTCTTTCTTTCGTGCTATACTTGAGTCCAATTGGTATCTAGGTGATACAAATTGGTATCTGACCATCTTCATTCTATCTCGCAGATGGTTAGAACTAGAGCAACAACGACCGCACCAAGCAGCACAACAACGGAAAGACAGAAACTACTGAGCCAGCCACTGGGGCTGTGGCTCGAGAAGAACAACGGCAAGAGGCCGTGGAGAGGTCGTGGAGGACGTCCTCTAGAGGAAGAGGACGAGCCCCTAGCCCATCTGATGCTAGGGCCGGTGACTCCTCCACCGACTGAGGAGGTAGTTAGAGAGGGTGAGGAAGGGGAACTGAACAAGGGCAGAATGAGGAAATGCCACCCCAACCTACCCCAGAGATGATCAACCAAGTACTTGCTTATCTTAGCGGGTTGTCTGATCAGGGTCAAGCACCTCCAGTGGTTTCTGCACCAACACCTCCGGTTTCAGAGATACGACATGCGGCTACTATGGCTCCCCGCATGGATGCACCATTGGGAATAGGCACATTTCCACGTCTGACTACTGGGCCTATTATGACAAACGATCAACACGAACTTTTCAGTAAGTTCTTGAAATTGAAACCCCCAGTCTTCAAGGGTGCAGAATCTGAGGATGCTTATGATTTTCTGGTTGATTGTCATGAGCTACTACACAAGATGGGGATAGTAGAGAGGTTTGGTGTCGAGTTCGTGAGCTATCAGTTCCAAGGGAACGCCAAAATGTGGTGGCGTTCACATGTTGAGTGTCAACCAACAGAGGCACCACCTATGACTTGGGAATCATTCTCTCTACCCTATTTATGGAGAAATATATCCCAAGGACTTTGAGAGATAGAAAGAGGGATGAGTTCTTGAGTCTTGAACAGGGAAGGATGACAGTAAACGCGTATGAGGCTAAATTTCGCGGCGCTATCCAGATATGCCACGCAACTTTGTTTCAGTCCACAAGAACGGATCCGCCGCCGTTTTGTGAAGGGGTTGAGGTCAGAATTGCGGATTTCAGCCTTACAGATAGGGCAAAAGCAACGGCAACATCCTTCCAAGAGGTGGTAGACTTTGTGATTGAGGTGGAAGGAGTGAAACCAGATGACTTCACCACGACATCGACATCAAAGAGGTTTCGAGGGGAGGTGAGTATAATGGTTCTTATTCTAGAGGACAGAACTCCGGAGGTCACTCAAATCGACCAATACAGTCTTCACTACAGACTGTAGTTGGGGGTCCACCTCAGAACGGTCAACACTACTCCGAGAGACCCATGCCTGACTCCAGAGAGTGCTATGGATGTGGGGAGATTGGACATATTAGAGGAATTGTCCAAAACAGAGTTACAGAGCCCCAATGGCTAGAGGAAGAGGTGGTAATGGTAGAGGTCGTTATTCTGGAGGGCGTGGTGGCCGAGGTAATGGTGGTCACCAAAACGGCAGAGGAGGGGTCAAAATGGAGCCACTACTACACAACATGGTAGGGGCAACGGACAAACAATAATGGCTCATTGCTACGCTTCCCTGGGAGATCTGAAGCGGAGGCGTCTGATGCTGTTATCACAGGTAATCTTTTGGTTTGTGATTGCATGGCATCTGTGTTATTTGACCCTGGCTCCACGTTTTCTTATGTATCTTCCTCATTTGCTAACGGTCTAAATTTACATTGTGAATTACTTGACATGCCTATTCGTGTTTCTACTCCGGTGGGTGAGTCTGTGATAGTCGAAAAAGTGTATAGGTCTTGTTTGGTGAATTTTGTGGGGAGCAACACTTATGTAGATTTGGTTATTTTAGAAATGGGTGATTTTGATGTAATTCTGGGTATGACTTGGCTTTCTCAAACTTTGCGATTTTGGATTGTAATGCTAAAACGTGACGTTAGCCAAGCCTGGGGCAGATCAGTTAGTATGGAGGGTGACTACACTCCAATCCGGTGCGTATCATCTCCTTTATTCGTGCTCAGAAGATGGTTAGTAAGGTTTGTCTAGCTTTCTTGGCACATCTTAAGGATGACACTACTCAAGTACCATCGATTGAGTCAGTTTCGGTAGTCTGTGAGTTTTTGGATGTGTTCCCTGCAGATCTTCCCGGTATGCCACCAGATAGGGATATAGACTTCTGCATTGATTTGGAACCCGGTACTCTCGCCCCATTTCTATACCCCCGTATAGAATGGCTCCCGCGGAGTTAAGAGAATTAAAGGCTCAACTTCAAGAGTTGTTGAGCAAAGGCTTCATTAGACCAAGTGCATCTCCTTTGGGTGCTCCGGTTTTGTTTGTGAAGAAGAAGATGGGAGTTTCCGAATGTGCATAGATTACCGACAGTTGAACAAGGTAACTATTAAGAACAAGTACCCCATTCCTCGCATTGATGACTTGTTCGATCAGTTACAAGGTGCTTGTGTCTTCTCTAAAATTGACTTGAGGTCCGGTTATCACCAATTGAAAATACGAGCAACGGATGTGCCAAAGACTGCTTTTCGAACTAGGTATGGGCATTATGAGTTTGTGGTAATGTCGTTTGGTCTTACTAATGCCCCTGCTGCCTTCATGAGCTTGATGAACGGGATTTTCAAGCCATATTTGGACCTCTTTGTGATTGTGTTTATTGATGATATACTGATATACTCCAAAAGTAAGAAAGAACATGAGGAGCATTTGAAATTGGTGTTAGAGTTGTTGAGAAAGAAAAAGCTTTATGCGAAATTCTCCAAGTGTGAGTTTTGGCTAGATTCAGTGTCCTTCTTGGGGCACGTGGTTTCTAAGGATGGAGTGATGGTAGATCCATCTAAGATTGAGACGGTAAAGAATTGGGTAAGACCTACAACGTGTCAGAAATAAGGAGTTTTGTGGGGTTAGCTAGCTACTACCGCCGATTCGTCAAGGGATTCTCTTCCATTGCTTCCCAATTGACGAACTTGACTAAGCAAAACGTCCCATTTGTATGGTCGGATGAGTGTGAGGAGAGCTTCCAGAAGCTTAAGACTTTGTTGACTACCGCACCTATCCTTACCTTGCGGTAGAGGGCAAAAACTTCATTGTTTATTGTGATGCATCCTATTCTGGGTTGGGTGCAGTGCTAATGCAGAGAAGAATGTGATTGCTTATGCTTCGAGACAATTAAAAGTGCATGAACGTAACTATCCGACCCATGACTTGGAGTTGGCCGCGGTAGTATTTGCACTAAAGCAATGGAGACACTACTTGTATGGGGTTAAGTGTGTGAAGTCTATACGGACCATCGTAGCCTACAGTATGTCTTCACTCAGAAAGACTTGAACTTGAGACAGAGGAGATGGATGGAACTACTGAAGGACTACGACATCACTATCTTGTATCATCCGGGGAAGGCTAATGTTGTGGCAGATGCTTTGAGTAGAAAGGCCGGAAGCATGGGAAGTCTAGCTCATTTGCAAGCTTCTAGACGCCCATTGGCTAGAGAAGTGCAGATTTTGGCTAATGACCTTATGAGGTTAGAAATAAACGAGAAGGGAGGATTGTTAGCTTGTGTAGAGGCAAAATCCTCTTTTCTTGATCAGATTAAGGGGAAACAGTTTGACGATGAGAAACTAAGGCGAATTCGAGATAAAGTGTTGCAAGGAGAGGCTAAGGAAGCAATAATCGATGGGGAAGGTGTTTTGAGGATCAAGGGAAGAGTATGTGTACCCCGCATCGATGATTTGATCACCACTATTCTTACAGAAGCTCATAGTTCCGGATATTCTATACATCCTGGTGCAACCAAGATGTATCGCGACCTAAAGCAACACTTCTGGTGGAGTAGAATGAAGCGAGATATTGTTGAGTTTGTTGCCAAGTGTCCAAATTGTCAACAAGTAAAGTATGAACACCAAAGGCCCGAGGAACACTTCAGAGAATGCCCATTCCTGAATGGAAGTGGGAGAGAATCGCGATGGACTTTGTGGTTGGTCTTCCAAAGACATTGGGTAAGTATGACTCTATTTGGGTGATTGTTGATAGGTTAACTAAGTCTGCTCACTTCATTCCTGTCAAGGTGACCTACAATGCAGAGAAGTTAGCCAAGATCTACATCTCAGAAATCGTTCGGTTGCATGGAGTTCCACTCTCAATCATATCAGATAGAGGTACGCAGTTTACTTCTAAGTTTTGGAGAACATTGCATGCTGAATTAGGTACTAGGTTGGACCTTAGTACTGCATTTCATCCTCAGACCGATGGTCAGTCTGAGCGAACGATTCAAGTTTTGGAGGATATGCTTCGCGCATGTGTGATAGAGTTTGGTGGCCATTGGGATAGTTTCTTACCTTTGGCAGAGTTTTCATACAATAATAGTTATCACTCTAGTATCGACATGGCTCCATTTGAAGCATTGTATGGGAGGAGGTGTAGATCTCCCATTGGTTGGTTTGATGCCTTCGAGGTTAGACCTTGGGGGACTGATCTGTTGAGAGATTCTATGGAGAAGGTGAAAGCTATTCAAGAAAAGCTTTTAGCGGCTCAAAGTAGACAAAAGGAGTATGCAGACCGAAAGGTTAGAGACTTGGAGTTCATGGAAGGTGAACAAGTCTTGTTGAAGGTTTCGCCCATGAAAGGGGTGATGCGGTTTGGAAAAAGAGGTAAGTTAAGTCCAAGGTATATTGGACCATTTGAAGTGCTTAAGAGAATAGGGGAGGTGGCTTATGAATTAGCCTTGCCCCCAGGGCTGTCCGGAGTGCATCCGGTGTTTCATGTATCCATGTTGAAGAGATACCACGGAGATGGAAACTACATTATCCGTTGGGATTCAGTTTTGTTGGATGAGAACTTGACTTATGAAGAGGAACCGGTTGCTATATTAGATAGAGAAGTTCGCAAGTTGAGGTCGAGAGAGATTGCATCCATCAAAGTTCAATGGAAGAATCGACCGGTTGAAGAAGCTACTTGGGAGAAGGAGGCAGATATGCAAGAAAAATACCCACATCTGTTTACAGATTCAGGTACTCCTTTTCGCCACTGTTTTTCTTCTTTTGATCGTTCGGGGACGAACGATGGGTAAATTGGTATCTATTGTAACGACCTGTTTAGTCGTTTTGAGCAGCAGATTGAAATTCTGGGAAAACTGGTTGGGAACGACGGAAGCAGTGACGGACCGTCGTAGTCACGACGGCCCGTCATGGATGTTTCGTCCCATGACACTTAGAGATCTGAAATTGGGTACTGAAAATCGACTCTCTGTAAATTGTGACGGACCTGCAGGACGAGTCCGTCACATCCACGACAGACCGTCGTGAGCCCCCGTAGCAAAACACTTCAACTTTTGAGAATTTGGTGCAAGAAAACGAGTTTCTGACCGTCAGGACGGAGGTGCAGGACGGACCGTCACAGGGGTGACGGGCCGTCACACAGCCCACCTGAAACTGGGGAGGCACGACGGCCTGTGTGACGGACCGTCGCACCCACGACGGCCCGTCACAGGTTGTGCAGTCCCAGGCAGTTTAGGATTTCTTTCCTCGTTTTAAGGTCGTTTTTGATTATTCTTTCCTTAATTATAAGGATTGAGGGGTAACATTAATAAGTCTAATTACTTAGGGGTTAAAAGGGGTAACCTTAAGTAAATTAGTGGGGTTTTATTGTCCTTTTTCACACTTAATTACATGATTAATTAGGGTAAAGGAAAGAGGGTTTGAATAAAACAAAAGAGAAAGAACAGAAAGGAGAGAGAGCAGATCGATCGAAGAGAGAGGAGAATAGCAAGCTTGGGAAGATTAGCTTGTTGATTCCAATTCTTCGGTGGAGGTAGGTTATGGTTTTGTATTACGATATTCGTAGTGAACTCTTGATAGTGAATAATATGTGTTGATGATATTGTAAACCTGTCTATATGCTTATTGTATGTTTGTATGAATATGATTATGTGATGTTGATATTACAAGCATGATGAAAACCATTGAATCCCAAATCTTGAAAGAAACTTTAATCTATGATATTAATGATAATGCTTGGTATAAAGGAAGGCTCGATGAATTAAAGTGATTGGGATTGATGATGCCTTGGTTAGAGAAGGCTTGATGAACGGATATAATGAGATTAGTGGATCGGAGTGTCACGTTCCGACACATAGAATTAGTGGATCGAGTGTCACGTTCCGACACATAGTATTAGTGGACGGGTGTCACGAACCGACACGTAGATATAGGGGATCGGAGTGTCCTTACCGACACATGTAGGGGATCGGAGTGTCACGTTCCGACACATATAGAGGATCGGAGTGTCACGTTCCGACACATATAGGGGATCGGAGTGTCACGTTCCGACACATATAGGGGATCGGAGTGTCACGTTCCGACACATAGTGGTAGGGGATCGGAGTGTCACGTACCGACACAAGAGGAAGAAAGATAATGAATCTCGAAAGATGATAATATATTCAACATATGAACTTAATTCCCAAATGAGTATGGTAATGAGGCTTGAGCCCTCATGAATGAACTGATGGTGTTATTGATGATTATGATACTTGTTGTTGCTACATGTTGAGTTTATATAGTTGATTTATAATATCATTTGATATATATTGTTCCCTATTTTGAGTTAACCGATGATATCTACTCAGTACTTGTGGTTGTACTGACCCCCTACTTTTATTTTTTTCTTTTGTTATTTGTGTTATGCAGCAAACGTTCCGTCAACTTCGACTCAGCAGTAGATCAAGCCGTCTTCACTCCATCGGAAATTCAGGGTGAGCTAATGCGTCTAGCTTGGACTGGGTCTCCTTCTTCAAGTCTTGATGCCTTGAACTTCCGGCATGGACTAGTTTTTAATTGTTTTTAGCTTTTTAGACATTCTTAGATTAGTAGTTTGAGATAGATGTTCTTGTGGTGATGACTTCCAGATTTTGGGATAATAATAATAGTTTTTGATTTGTTTTTATTAATGAGTTAATCTTCCGCATTTCTTTTGTCGATATTGTATTAAAATGTTAAGGGTTAAATTGGTTGGTTCGCTCACATAGGAGGGTAAATGTGGGTGCCAGTCGCGTCCCCGATTTGGGTCGTGACATTCCTGCAAGTGTTAACCTGGTGAGTGATAAAATAATTTTATCTAGGGAAACTCCTATTAAAGTGAGTTCATTTCCTCTTGGCTTGACTTTTGGAATTCACTATTTTGGGAATAAAATGATTTCACTATAATTCTAAGGGTTCACTGTAACATTTTTGTTGTTTACTGTGAAAAGGTTCATTTTGCTAAAATTATTGAAAACCTTATCTAAGTGTGAATTGATGATTCTTATGTTGTTTACTTATATATTGAAGAATGTTTTAGTTAATTGGCATGAAAATGTATTTATACTAAAATGTCCTTTTTTTGCATGTTTTTGCATATGTCATACTTAGTACATTGTTTGTACTAACCCTATAATTTTCTATACTCTATCAGCATTATTTTGGAAGTAAGGTTGAATTCTAGAAGGCAAAGCATGGGAAAGATTCTCTCAAGAAAATCTATGTCCTCCTATAGTAGATGGCATTGTCCTCCTTTCTTAGTTTCTTAATTTAAATACATATAATGTATTTCCAATAATGTAAATGGTCGTGTCCCTAAGATATTATATATTGTCATTATGTTTTGCGTGTGACGATGAGACTTCCTAAATATCTTATGAAACATTTCTGTCATTAAATTATTTGTGAAAAGATTCAATTCCGCACTACTTTAATGTCTTATAGAACGAGCGACAGTCAAAAGGCTTGACAAGACCCCAAAGGGTAAAGTATGCCTTGTGACGATCCAAGGGTTTCCCTAACTTCTACGGGGTACTTGCGGGTTGTTACACACATGGTATCAGAGCATAAGTTTATGTAAAATTATTTAAGGCCTAAAGTCTCACAAGTCACATTTAGTAGTGTCTTGTTCATTGGTGTGACTCACGACACACGCATAGGCGAAAGGTTATAGGACGGTAGAGTTTCACATTCTTCATTACTCTTGTATCGTTCCATAAAACATAGATCCATAAGGTCTCTATCTTCTTTTGTCTTGTTCGGTGACTTTCTAGAGGTAATCACTTGGAAGGGGATTTATAACTATGTGTGATTTATTAGGCTGGAAGTAATTGGTTGTTAGAATTGAATCGTGATGTAGCTCTAAGCATGATTAAAATTTAAATGGATTAATGAAGTCCTTTTATGGTAAAATGAGATATATTATAGTTGTGTATGGTTATAGTAGAAAGATAAGGTGTAACTTTGAATAGTATTGAAAAAAATTAGCAAAGTGGTGAGAAAGAAGGGATTTTATTCCATGAGTTATGATATGTGATTCTCAGGAGTTGGGTAAGGTGATTCTTACGACTGTATGTCCTTAATTAAATCCTACGAGGAGAATGTTATAATTGACTTGTATATGGATTATTAGCATTGGTGTGCATGAGTAAAGAGTAGTGTGAGTTCCTACCTTATGAGAAGTGTAGTGGCACTTTGAAGTATGAGACATTGAAGATAGTTTTACCCTAAGTAGGGGAGAATAAATTATGAATAAAGGTGGTTGATATCATTATCTTTCCTTCTATCCTTCTACAAGGTTGAAACCAAATCCTTAGTGGTTTATAAATGGTTAAGATTCTTGCATATTCGTAGGAGTTAAATTTCTATTTATGTTATGAGTGTCTTTGATGACATAATGTTTTGAGATACCTCAATGCTCATGGAATATGCTCAACAAATTGAGGAGTCCAATCTTAACGAAACAAATGAGAATGGGAAGAGGCCTAGAATAGACAAACCGAGTAAACCCAAATCTAAGAATATATTTTATAATCTGGTGTCTTCCATAGGGAATTAGGATAAGGTTGCCAACCAAAATTTCGAAGGAGGTAACAATGATCTTTAAATTCGTAGGTGTGCTACTTCTGGAAAGCTACATTTGGGTAAGTGTCTTGCTGGAATGAATGTTTTCTATAACTGTTGTAATAAGGGTCATAAGCTGAGAGATTTCCCGGTTCTCAAGGAAAAGGTAAAGAGTTCAATTAAGTTCCTCAGGGTTGTCTAGATCCAAATGCTCCAAAGAAGAATCATCCTTATGGAATGGGAGATAGGAAAGAGAACTAATCTGTATTTGTAAGTCCCGGTAAGTCATAACCCTTTATGGTTGTTTTATTGATCTTATATGATGATTTTATATAATTTTCTTTTTCATATGATCATAATTTCTTGATAAATTTTTTAAAAGATGAAATGTTTGATTTTCTAGCATGCTTCACTGTGTGAATTGGGGCTCACAGTAAAACTTTTATTTTTTTGAAAAAAATAAGTATTGTAGTGAATTGTGGTTTGAATGTGTTTAAAAATTATATATGTGATCCATAAATGAAGAATAAGGGTGAATTTTGAAATGTGAAACTGGTTGCAAGTGCTTGTGTTGCAAAGTGTTTGAAAATGTTAAATTGTGCTCCTTGATAGTTTGCCCATGACTATGAATATTTCATCATTATTGTAATGTTTTTTGTTCTTATGACAGAGTGCTTGATGGTTTAAAGTATTTAGAGCAATTCAAGGACGAATATTATTCTAAGTGAGGGAAAATGTAACATCCTAAAATGAACTAATGTTAACTAGAGCTTCATGATTTTTTGTTGAGTTAATATTGTTTTAAAACGAGTTATTATAATGTTCTTAGGTAGTGTGTGGTGATTGGTTACGTTTGGAGGTCAAACGCTTTAGAACGTCCATGACGTTCGAAAGATATACCTAGATTGTGTTTGTGTGTCTTCATGTGCTTAAGTGAGTTTTACCTGTTCGTTTTAATAAAATAGATGTGGGATTTCATAAGACCTAGACGACTATATTTAGGGGTTAAACGTCCTAGTATGACCCAACCTAAGACCCACGAGGGTCCTTAGAAGAGGACCCCATCTCTTTTGCACAATGCTGCCTAACAGTGACAAAGGACGGCCACAAAGGACATTTCGTTGGTCAAAAAAAATGGCCCGTGGACCTTGGGCATCGACTAGACTGCAAGGCTTCGAATGACTGCACATGATGGTAGCTATTCCCCAAATTAAAGACCATCACCTAAAACGCGTTAATTTACAAACGGCACGTGTGTGAAGGGGGTGTCAATGGTACTACCAAAATCTGCATTTTTCTGCCAAGACTTGGGTGTTTGGTAAATTCACCCCATGTATATTATGAATGATGGACGTTTGTTTTATGGTCTTTCAACTATATTAACATATTTCAAACCTATTTTTAGAATTCATTTTCGAATTCATTTTCGAAAACCCAAAAGCCTCTCTCTAAGACCTAATTTTAGAATTCATTTTCGAAAACCCAAAAGCCTCTCTAAGAAAAAACTCTCTAAAACTACGGAATAGCTAAGACTCAAGAAAAAACTAGGAGGTCTGTTAGTGGACCTATATTCTACAAAAATAGGCGGGGTTTGTTCCATTTTACGTATGATTGTCATGCTTGATATCTCTTCCATTCAAGGAGTCCTTTCTAAAAGATTTCAGAAAAGATATTTTCAACCGTAACTTCTTCTATATTTCACTCTAAATATGGGTTTTACACGAAACCAATTTTGATTATTCAAATATGATGTTTCGAATGTTATTTGCTGATTTTAATGTTAAAACTTCAATGAAAACATGTTAATGTTTAAACAAATTTTGATATAACGAATAGGATAAATGAGCATGGTTTTGTAGTCTTTGAACTTTTGTTTCCTTGTGTAAATATTATTGTTTAGCTACTGAACTAAGGGATATATATGATTAAATGTTTATAAAATATTATATTATATGGAAGCTTTGATAAAGGGTAAATTAGTTTTTTTTGTTTAGCTTTATTTTTTAAATGCTCTTTAGTGGTATGGTCCACCTTTGGTGGAATTGTTAACATTCATTGTATGAATGTTAATCTACTTGTTAATTGTGCATAAGGACATAAAGGCATATAGAGTGAAGTATGATGATAATGATGTTTTTCTTGTTGATGTGATTTATGAAGATTATTATTTGAATTATGGTAGAAACAATTTCTAAAGGAACTATATGATTTTGTGAAGCATGTTCAAATGTGAAATATAATGAATGAAGACGCAAGTATGTTTAAAATCAAATGTTATGAAAGTGATAATTTATGTGAAAGCTGTGCTCATATTTACACACACGCTAACACTTTGAATGAACGAATGAATGAATGAATGAAGTTAAAGAATGTGAATAAAAAACTGAGTTTTGAGGTGGACACTCATTATAAGTTGAGATAAATTGATTAGTAGAAACCTCACTATTTCAAAGAGATTTATAGATAGGTCGATGTGGGATACCCAATGTGAGTTATAATGTGGTTTTCAATGTTTCCTCTAGGGATAAGTTCCATTTGTGAGTTGAGATGTGGTCTTAATTGGACATCCCTTGAGCTAAAGTACCAAACGTTTAAGACTACTTAAGGAATTTATTCTTAGCACCGAGAGGATTTGAACAAAGGGTGGGTGCACGTTGTGAGTAGAGATGTTGTACCCATTGTACCTCTTGATATGAGCACTCCTCATGAGTAGAGAGTGAGTTACTCTGTATCAATCTCCTTTTTATTTAACTATGCTGCCGCATTGGTATAGCTATTGGAAAAGCCATGTAAAAACTAAGAGAAAGACCTTACCTTAGGCAAGTGGGGAACCCTCATCCAACAAGGATATTATCGTAATACCATGTCTAGCAATCATGGTTTATGTTGGTTAAAGTAATTTCCCACAAAAGAATGAATGAATTAAGTCTCTATAAGAATCTACTACTAAGGGTAGGTGGTGAAATCATACACCATATATATACTAAACTAAGTAGACCTTTCAAGAGGGGAGTCTCTGTGTGTTTTATATGATGTGTATGACCTAAGTCACTTAAAAGAACGTACTTCTTAGGGTAGGTGGTAATATGGAACGCTATCTATCCATTCCACTAAATAGACCTTCTGAAAGGGGAGTCTCGGAGTGTCTTATATGAAATGAATCAGCTATGTCTTCTAAAAGAGTTTACTAGTTAGGTTAGGTGGTGGGATGGGACGCCATCTACTCATTGAACTATGTATGCATTCGTAAAGAGAAGTCTTGGTGTGTCTTATTTGAATGTTCTTCTAATATCATTTCATTGAGTTGGGACATGTTCTCGCGAGCAGAGTAATCCTTGAATGGGTAGTTATGGGGATCACCTAGGAGTGTATTGAAGTAGGTGTATGGGCGTTTCATTGATGTCTTACCTTTATGAGTGTTAGGATAACTTTGTCTAGGGAAACTCCTACGGGAATGAATTCAGTTCCTCTTGACTTGACTTTGGGAGTTCACTATTTTGTGATTAAAATGAATTCAGTGTAATGGTTAGGGTTCACGGTAACATTTTGTTAGTTTACTGTAAAAAGGTTTTTTTTTGCTAAAATTATGGAAATCCATCTGTAAGTGTTAAATAAATGATTCTTAAGTTGTTTTACTTCTATAATCATGTATGTTTTACTAAATTTGTGTGAAAGTGTATTTATGCTACAATTTCCCTTTTTGCACGTTTTTGCATATTCAAAGCTTAGTACATTATTTGTACTAACCCTTTACTTTCTATATTCTATATGCATAGTTTTGGAAGTAATTTTTTATTCTAGAAGGCATAGGCTGGGAAAAATTCTCACAAGGGAATGTATGTCTACATATATCAGAAGGCATAATCCTCTGTTCTTAGTTTCTTTATTTAATGACTTACTATGTATTTCTTTCAAATTAAAGAGTCGTGTCCCTAAGATATTTAAATGGTAAATGAAGTTCTTTTGTGGGAAAATAAGATATCTTATAGTTGTGTATGATGATGGTAGAAAAGTGAAGGTGTAAATTTGAAATGTACTAGAAAAAAGAGAAAGAGTAGTGAGAAAGAAGGGATTTTATTCCATGAGTTGAGATATGTGATGCCGAAGAGATAGTGGTGATTCATAAGAGTGTTAGTGCTAGATATAATCCTAAGAGGAGAGTGTTATGCTTGACTTGTACAGTTATTATTATAATTGATGTGAAGAGTTAGGAATACTGTGAGTTCGTACGTTGTGAGAAGTAAAATGGTACTTTGAAATATGACACCTTTAATATGGCTTTTACTCTAAATAGGTGACAATGAGTTAGGAAGAAAGGTGGTTGATATCCTTATCGTTCCTTTTATCCTTATCAAACCTTTAAACAAATCCTTAGTGGTTCAGTAATGCTTTAGAGTCGTGCATCTTTGTATGAGTTGCATTTCTCTTGATGTTATGAGTGTCTTTGATGGCATAATATTTTGTGATACTTCAAGGATCATGTAGTATGCTCAACCGATTGAGGAGTCCAAACTTTAAGGAAATGAATGAGGATGGGAAGAGGTCTAGAATTGATGAACTAAGTCAAGCCAAACATAAGAAAATATTATATCATCAAGAGTCCTCCATAGCGAACAAGGATAATGTTTCAAACCTAAGAAAATGTTCTCCCGACCTGAGTAAGGCTAGAATGGGTAGTCTTCGGGATCACCCTTGTTTGTATTGAAGGAGGTGTGTGGGTGTTTCCTTCATGTCTTACCTTCATGAGTCTTATGATTACTTTATCTAGGTAAACTCGTATGAAAATGAGTTCACTTCCTCTTGATTTGACTTTGGAAGTTCAATTTTTCGAATTAAAATGAATTCACTGTAGTTCTAAGGGTTCACTGTAACATTTTGGTAGTTTACTGTAAAATGTTTTTTTTTACTAAAATTATGGAAATCCTTTTGTAAGTGTTATATGATAATTCTTATGTTGTTATAATTCTATATTCATGAATGTTTTCCTTAAGTCGCATGAAAGTGTATTTATACTAAAATGTCCCTTTTGCATGTTTTTCCTTATGCCATACTTAGTAAATTATTTTTAGTTACCCTTTACATTTTTCTATACTCTATATTCATAAGTTTGGAAGCAGGGTTTAAATCTAGAAGGCAAAGCCTGGGAAATATTCTGTCAAGACAAAGTATATCCTCATGTGTCCGAGGGCATAGTCCTATTTTCTTAGTTTCTTTATTTAAGGAAGGGTCGTGTCCATAAGATATTATGTTGTGTCTTTAAGATTTGCTTGTGATGACGATACTATCTTAGTATTTTATGAACGATGTTTCCTTTATTAAATTATTCATGAAAATTTTTAATTATGCACTACTTTTCATATCTTATGTAATGAACGATAGTAAAAACTTTTGTACAAGACCCCAAAGGGTAAAGTATGCCTTGTTACGATCCAAGGGTTTCCTAACTTCTAGAGGGTACTTGCGGGTCATTACAAATAACTTCATAGGAGAGATTCTCATCCACAACTAGACATTCAGTAGGAAGAATGGACTCAGGTTCACCAATACACTTCTTACGCATGGAAATATGGAAAACCAGATGAACCGAAGCTAGCTCATTAAGTAATCTCAACTCGCATTCAACCTTTACAAGACTTTTAAAATTTTCATTAGGATCCACATAACGAGGTCTTAACTTCACTTTCTTGTGAAACATCATCACCCCTTTCATGGCTGAAACTTTTAAATACACCTTACCACATTCTTCAATCTCTTAGTCTCTTAACCTATTGTCGGCATAAGAATTTTGCCGACTATAGACTTTTTAAATCGATTTTCATCATATGAACTTTCTCCAAAGTCTTAAAGATAAGTTTGGGACAAAAGAATGAAAAATAACCAACCTCAAACCAACCAACAAGAGACCTACATCTCTAAGCATACAAAGCTTCGAAAGGAACCATTGATATAGTTGAATTGTAACTATTGTCGTGATAGAACCCTACTAAACCCAAGTCTTCATCCAAACATCCTTTAAAATCAATTACACAAGCTCTAAACATATCCTCAATGGTATGAATAGTACGCTCTACTTTTGCATCCATCTGGGAATTAAAGTTGTTCTTAACATCACTTGTGTACCTAACCCTTTTTTAAAAGATATGGAAAATAGAGAAATAAATTGAGCACATATATTCGAAATAATGGATAAATGGACCCAATAATGATTTAAAATATAATTTATATAGATCCTTGAATATTATTCCACTGAATAAGTAGACTTAACGATGATAATGTGAACGGATTTCGTCGACCTATCCACAACAACACATATAGAGTCAATTTTCATTCATTTCCGAGACAAAACCACTACGAAGTCCATATTAATGTCTTCCCTCTTCCAAGCGGCAACTTGCATTTGTTTAAGTAATCCACCCGACTTTTGGTGTTCTACTTTCACTTGATTGCAATTTGGACATTTTGCAACAAATTTCTCTATGTCCCTTTCCAAGACATCCCACAAAAACATTTCTCTAAGGTTTTGATACATCTTAGTAAAACCTAGATTAATCAAATAACGGGAACCATGAGCTTGCTCTATAATCCTATTTCTTAAATCATCCATATGGGGCAAACACAACCTCTCTTGGTACCTCAAATCACCATCTCTCCTAAGGAGAATGACTCATTAAGATTTCCAATAATTGATTCACTTAACTCCATCAATGATGGACCAATTTGTTGCTTAGACATCACCTCAACCACCGAAGACGATTCAGAGTTACAATATAAAATAAAACAACCATTAGGAGAATCTTGAAATCTAACACCCAAACGAGCCAACCTATGGACATACTTTAGTAATTATTTTTTTTCTTCTTAAACATGAGACACAGTACCCATGGTCATAAAACTCTAAAAATCCACAACTACATAGTCTTTGCCAGGGTGGTAGAGAACACTCATGTCATTATCTTTCAACAATTATAACCACCTTCATTGTCGAAGATTTAACTCGTTTTGACTAAACACATATTGGAGACTCCGGTGGTCGGTATACACATCAACATGAAAACCATAAAGGTAATGCCTCCTTATTTTCAAGTCAAACACCACAGCCTTTAACTCAAGATCATGTGTTGGTTAATTATTTTTAGAAACCCAATTTCTCTTGAGATGCAACACAATAAACAACAAAACCCTGAATACCCTCGGTAAAGTCAACCCTAGAGCGCAGGTAAGCCTATGTTTCAAAATTTTTACGCTTTTTTGACAAGCCTCAGACCACGCAAATTTAACATTCTTTTGTTCAAAGTAGTCAAAGGATATGCAATAGGCTCATAACCGTCAACAAACTCTTATACTACCTGGCTAGACCCAAGAAACCTCTTATATCCATTGGAGCCAAACGTATAGGCAAATTTCTAACCACCTCGGTTTCCTTTAAATCCACCTCTACAACTTCAATAGAGATGATATGACAAAAAAATGCCACCGAACTTAACCAAAACTTACATTTGCTATACTTTGTGAATAGTTGATGTTCCTTCAAGACTTGTAACACCACTCTCAAAAGTCCCATATAATCACTCTCATTTTTCAAATACACCAATATATCATCTACGTATACAATCAAAAAGGAATATAAGTAGTTTTAAAAAAGCTTATTCATTAGGTCCATAAAAGTTGGTGGGGAATTTTTTAGAAAAATGAACATCACCAGGAACTCATACCACCCATACCTAGTTTGAAATGCCATTTTGGGGATATATTCACCACTCACCCTAAGATGGTTATAGCCTCATCTCAAGTCAATCTTCTAAAAATAACTCACACCTTGGAGTTTATCAAATGAATCATCCATCCTAGGGAGAGGCTACTTTTTCTTTCTATTGAGTTTATTGAGTTGACGATAATCAATACACATCCTAAGGGACCCATACTTCTTCTTCACAAACAAAACTGGAGAACCCCATGGAGAAATATAAGGTCGAATGAAACCATCGCCTAGTACTATTTGAGTTGAGCGTTCAACTCTTTCAATTAAGACGGAGCCATCCGATAGGGGGAATTCAAATATGAATTGTGTCCGCAAGTAAGTCAACACCAAAGTCAATCTCCCGTTCGCGAGGAATTCTTGAAAGATTATTAGGAAAGACCTTCTGAAATTTTGGAGTCTCAATCATGGACTCTTACAATATGGTATAAACACCATTTAGAGATCATCTTACAAGCTTTTAGACAAGAAATGATATGACCTATACAAATAGAATTCCCTCCGTTTCACTCTAAAACGAACTTATTATAAAATAAAGCTTTACAACTATTGTCCTTCAATCAATGGAATTTAAACAAGCATGCAACAAATCCATTCCAAAAAATACATGAAAATCAACCATATCAAGTTGTACAAATTAAACTTGGGTGATTGAATTAGGTAATATTATAGGAAAAATTTCTATATACCCTTTTTGCAACCACTGACTCACCTTCAAGGGTAGTCACCATAGAAGGTTCACTCAATATATCGGGAAACTATCAAACATTATATCTACCAAAGGATTAACTAATGACAAGGTATGAACTGGATCATGTAAATAATAAACATTTATAGAGAAGACTTGTAACATACCGGTCACCATATCGAGAGAACTCTCTTGTTCACCGTTATAGAGGAGAGCATAAAAGTGAGTCTTTCTTTGAGCATCAACATAAGAACCACTTGCTTTATCTAGGATATTACTCTTGTCTTGACCTTTATATTAAACTTGTGACCACTTTTACCAAACCCTACGAAATTTTCCATCACAACTACATACTCACACAAATGCTTCTTACCAAACTTGGAATAAGTATGTTCTTACTTGGTTAACTAGTACCTCTTTCCTTTTGAGACCTAGGGTTGGGCACCATATAATCACAGCCTTGGGAAATTTAGGGACTTTATTAGCGAACCTCTTTAGGATTATCTTAAGTTTCCAACCTTTCCTTTAAAGACCAATTTAAACAGACTTGGCCCTCATTGCCTCCCTATTTTTCCTCCTTAGTCTACTTTTTTCCACTTGTTGAGTATGAACCATTAGACAAGAAATATTAATATTATCATGAATCATAGCCGAAAGAAATTCTTCCACTAAATCATTAGAAACTTCTATAATAAAATGACTCATCTCATTTATTGGGTTAGACACCAACGATGGAGCATACTTAGAAAATTTAGTAAACTTTAAGGTTCAATCAAGTACACTCATACCTCCTTCACGAAGATTGATGAATTCACGCACGTTCGCTTCCCTCAACTCTCACGTAAAGAACCTTTCAAGGAAATACCTCTTGAAGATCTACCGTGTCAGTGTATCATCTCTTAGCACCCTCTTATCTATCAATTGGGTGTACCAAGTTTACGCCACATCTTTGAGTTGATGGGCATCCAACTTTGTATTTCACTCGTAGTTACAACTATCAAAAATAAGATCTTATAAACCCCGTATGGGAAATATTGAGGGTCTTCATCGGTCCTTGATCCATATAACATATGAGGATTCATCCTAGTGAAGTCTCTCAAAGGAGAAGTCGTAATGCTAGCATGTGGAGGCATATGGGGTCGAACTTCCCGATTTACTTGAGCTGTTATAGATTGGACTTGAGAAATTATGGCATTAGCTTGCAGTCATGCATTAGGCGAAATTGTGAAACGCTAACCTTATATCTCCATCCATCATAAGTGGAGGAACAACAGAAACTTGATCACACATAGCAAATTTCTCAATTGGAGAAACATGATTGTCTTGCGGAGGGGCTTGGTTGTCTTTCTCTCCCACATTAGCAATCCTTTCCTTTGCCCTTTTTCCGGCTGCACTTAGTGTATTCATACCTATAACCAAAATAAATACTTAGGGTAAGAGAATACATAAAGTAAAGCTCTAGAGGGACAACATAGGAACACAAAAAGATTAGGATTTTCTAAGCATGACATATTCTCTCATTCATAAGTGTGGAGCACTTTACAATTATGAATAAGATCTACATAAATGTTGTTTAGTGAGATATCGATCCTAAGGATATTAAACCTCATGCTATGATACCAAGTTTGTCACATCTAGGGAGCACCCCCCAGATGAAACGATCGTCGTTTTTCTCGGTGATCACTATGACTAGCCTCTTAGTTTCTTAATTATATTTCATAGGCTACATTGCGGAAGCAAAGTTTTCATAAATATCTATCTTATGAGGAGATAGACCACCCCACCCGCTTACACATTATATATATATATATATATATATATATATATATATATATATATATATATATATATATATATAAAGTGGGTGTTTACATTTTACTCCTCGCATAGGAAACATTACATAGGCTTCTACTTTATTTCGCATACACAATATATAAAGGTAGTCTAATAAGGATGTCTCATATTTAAACCATGTAGAACAGTACAACATTCGGGTACCACCCATACTTCATTACAACAAAAGCCACATCTTGGCGTATACAATAATAATCTTCAAATGAAAGAGAAAGAACTAAATTGTCATAAATACTAAAACAACATCAATATGTAGATATTGGTTTTTCCTCAAAAGTTGAGCACCTACATAACATAAAGATTGAGAATCCAAGTTATCTTGAAATGGCCCTTCTAGAAGATCAACGGCCGGAACCTACATAATTGTAGAAATATAAAAGTATGGGTTAGTACACCACTTGTACTAAGTATGCAAAAAAACATTTGAAATCATGCTAAAGGGGACATTTTTTCAAACCCGTGCTAGTTTACTTTTAAAAGCCTTATGCACAACAAAGAACCCGTATAAACCAATAATGACACATTATTTTAATACAAGACCATATACAATACTTGAACAACATAATCAAGTATAACCACGTCCACGTTTATAATGGTATATTGGAGTACATGATCAAAAAATCTCGAACGTCATGTTCTTACCAGAAAGCATGTATAAGAGTTCATAACATTACAACATATTCAAGACCTTTGCTCATAACTACTCATCAAGTCTACAAAATGCAATGACCAAGTAAAGCCCCATAATCTTACTCAACAGAGTATAGAACACAAGAGATCATAAGCAATGCCTAACTTCACATAATATAGTATCAAGAGTAATCATCATCATATCTAGCAATATAGACCAATATCATGTTCATAAATAAAACTAACATCATATCGAATTATAAACATGTAAATTCAACATATACACAATATTTACTTTATAAGACATAAGAACAACCTTTTAAGACTTCCCTCAAGGCCAAATAGTGGCAATGTCTTTGGTAGAGTCCCATGCCCCTACCTACACTAAGTCAATCCCCTTAAGTCACCCTAGTTAGTTTTCACATTATTACTTTATTTTACTTTTGGAAACATTTGCCTTAACCGAAAAAGGCAACATGAGCTAAATGTGGAATCCGGTGTTATAAAATCCTACACTAAAAGAAGGTGGACTACATGCAAAGGTAGTACCAAAACATGAACATAACATTATAGGTTGATCCAGTAGCTATTTTTCCTATGGGGCAACATAGTTCAAGAACTAGGAGATATGCTTGGGAGCCTGTTTATGCACATTGAATTATATTCTCCAATCTCATGAGTAACATAGTGAACCTACCTTCCCTCATTAGGAAGGGACACTTCTCAAGCTATAGTCCCTTTGAGATATGTATTTAAGACTTTATTAAGTATCATAACTTAGTATAGGCCATAGGAGACTAACCCCTTATATATTCATAGTATTATCTATTTAGGAATTGCATGATAATATCCTTTCAATACAACTCTCATATGCCACATCAATATATTGTCATCATCAGGTCATAATAAGGCTCATAGGCAATTCATTTCAAGTATTATATCATTACATCTTAACATAATCCCACACCTTAACATCATAAAAACATTTCAATTGCATCATCATACCAACACCTATTAATATTATCAGGATACACGCTTCAAATTAACTTCATCACCAAGTACAAGTTATCACAATTGATGTAAAGTTTTGAGATCACAAAATCTTATTAATTCTCCTCAAAATCCGTCATCATTTGTATTACCCTCAAAAAATCCTAATTCATACATCAGTAGGTGTAATAAAATTATTCAATCGTAATTAACTCAATAACTAAGACTATTGCATCAATACTAACCAATTCAACATGTAGTCATAACCTAGGGTTACGGTATTAGGGTGAATTCATGATCTATTCCCCATACTATGTTAAAAATCAAGAACAAGTATGATTAACAAAGAACAAATCATAATTTAATCTTAATCATCAAAGGAAACAACAAAAAATACAATTTAAAAAAAGAACCAATTCTTATTAGAAAGAAACTCATATGAATCATATTTATCAAGCAAATTTTTGAAGAGCCCATTGGGGAATGCAATCCCAAAGGTGGAAGGTTTCCATA
>JAKWJD010001649.1:0-37321 GCA_027705065.1 Solanum peruvianum | reverse complement strand
CATTCAAATAACAAAATTTCCACACATGTGATTTTAAAGAACGTTATAGTGTAACGACCTTTTTAGTCGTTTGTGAGCAAAATTTTAATTCTGGAAAAACTGGCCAAGATCACGGGCACTGCGACGGACCGTTATAGGCACGACGGCCCGCGAGGGTGCACCGTTTCAGCATACTTAGAATTCTGAAATTGGATACTGAAAATCGACTCTACAGGTAAATTGTGACGGACCTGCAGGACGTGCCGTCACATCCACGACGAGCCGTCGTAAGCTCCCGTTGCAAAACACTTTAACTCTTGAGAAATTGGTATGGGAAGCGAGTCTCTGACCGTCAGGACGGAGGTGCAGGACGGACCGTCACTGGTGTGACGGGCGGTCACAGTTCACCTGGAGTTTGGGAGGCTGCGACGACCATCGTGACGGACCGTCGCAGGCACGACGGCCCGTCACAGGTTGCGCAAATCCCAGGCAGAATAGGATTCCTCTACACGTTTTAAGGGTCGTTTTGGACTATTCTTTCCTTAATTATAAAGATTGAGGGTTAATATTAATAAGTCTAATTACTTGGGGGTTAAAAGAGGTAACCTTAAGTTAATTAGTGGGTTCTATTGTCCTCTTTTAGTCTTAATTATATGATAATTAGGGTAAAGGAAAGAGAGTTTGAGTAAAACAAACAGAAAGAACAAAGAGAAAGAGAGGGATCGATCGAGAGGAGGAGAAAACGCAGCTTGAGGATTAGCTTGTTTGATCCATTCTCGGTGGAGGTAGGTTATGGTTTTCATGCTACTTGTAGTAAACTCTTAATAGTGAATATTATGTGTTGATAGTATTGTAAACCCTAATATGTGCTTAATTGTAAGCTTGCATGAATATGAATATGAAATTGTGATGAATTAACAAAGCATGATGAAGCTATTGAATCCCAAATCTTGAAAAGAACCCTAATTCACTGTTATTGGTGATGCCTTAGTATAAAAAGAAGGCTTGATGAATGAGGGGATCGGGTGCCACGTTCCGGTACCAGGATAGAATGAATATGAGGATCGGAGTGTCACGTTCCGACACCAGGATAGAATTATGGATCGGGTGCCACGTTCCGGTACCAGGATAGAATGAATATGAGGATCGGAGTGTCACGTTCCGACACCAGGATAGAATCATGGATCGGGAGCCACGTTCCGGTACCAGGATAGAATGAGGATCGGAGTGTCACGTTCCGACACAAGGATAGTATATGAGGATCGGAGTGCCACGTTCCGGCACCAGGATAGAAATAGAGGAGCGGAGTGTCACGTACCGACAAACAGAAGGAAGAAAGATAATGAA
Source organism: Solanum peruvianum (assembly GCA_027705065.1). NCBI lineage: Eukaryota > Viridiplantae > Streptophyta > Magnoliopsida > Solanales > Solanaceae > Solanum > Solanum peruvianum. Next base: position 35,995 of record JAKWJD010001649.1, on the reverse strand, counting down.
TCTTGAAAGATAATGAACATACTCAATCTAAATGAACGTAATTCCAAATGAGTATGGTATTGAGGCTTGAATCCTCATGTGTTAACTTGGTTGTATTTATTGATGAATTAATATTGTTATTGCTACATGTTGAGTATTGTAGTTTATTTACATTATTATTGATATATACTGTTCCCTATTTTGAGTTGGCCGATGATATCTACTCAGTACTTGTGGTTGTAGTGACCCCCTACTTTTATATTTTCTTCTTTGTTATTTGTGTAATGCACCAAACGTTCCGTCAACTTCAATTCAACAGTAGATCTAGCCAGTCTTCACTTCATCGGAAATTCAGGGTGAGCTAATGCGTCTAGCTTGGACTGGGTCTTCTTCTTCATGTCTTGATGCCTTGAACTTCCGGCATGGACTAGCTAGTATTTGTTTTAGCTTCTTAGACAGTTTTAGTTTAGCACTTTGAGATAGATGTTCTTGTGATGATGACTTCCAGATTTTGGGGATAATAATAATAATAGTTTTGAATTGTTTTATTAATGAGTTTAAGTCTTCTGCATTTCTTTTGTTGATATTGTATTAAAATGATAAAGGTTAGATTGGTTGGTTCGCTCACATAGGAGGGTAAATGTGGGTGCCAGTCGCGTCCCCGGGTTTTGTGTCGTGACAAACTTGGTATCAGAGCATTAGGTTCGTTGGTCTTATCACACAAGAACAGGTCTAGTAGAGTCTTAAGGAACGGTAGGGGGACGCCTTTACTTTTCCTTGAGAGGCTATAAGACTTTAGGAAAATTTCACTCTTTCATTCTTTCTTTCGTGCTACTACTTGAGTCCAATTGGTATCTAGGCGATACGAATTGGTATCTGACCATCTTCACTCTATTTCGCAGATGGTTAGAACTAGAGCAACGACCGCACCAGCAGCAACAACGGCACAACAAGAAACATCTGAGCCAGCCACTGGGGCTGTGCTCGAGGAAGAACAGCGGCAAGAGGCCGTGGTAGAGGTCGTGGGAGGCGTCCTCTAGAGAAAGAGGACGAGCACCTAGCCCATCTGATGCTAGGGCAGTGACTCCTCCACCGACTGAGGAAGTGGTAAGAGAAGGGGAGGATAGGGAGAATGAACAGAGCAGCAGGAATGAGGAAATGCCACCCCAACCTACCCAGAGATGATCAATCAGGTTCTCGCTTATCTTAGCGGGTTATCTGATCACGGTCAGGCACCTCCAGTGGATTCTGCACCAACACCTCCGGTTTCAGAGGTACGACATGCGGCTACTATGGCTCCCCGCATGGATGCCTCATTGGAGATGGGCACATTTCCACGTCTGACTACTGGACCGATAATGACAAACGATCAGCACGAACTTTTCAGTAAGTTCTTGAAATTGAAACCTCCAGTCTTCAAGGGTGCAGAATCTGAAGATGCTTATTTATTTTCTGGTTGATTGTCATGAGCTACTACACAAGATGGGGATAGTAGAACGGTTTGGCGTTGAGTTCGTAAGCTATCAGTTTCAAGGGAACGCCAAAATGTGGTGGCGATCACATGTCGAGTGTCACCGACAGAGGCCACGCCCATGACTTGGGAATCCTTCTCTACTCTGTTTATGGAGAAGTATATCCCAAGGACTTTGAGAGATAGAAAAAGGGATGAGTTCTTGAGTCTCGAGCAAGGTAGGATGACGGTTAACGCATATGAGGCTAAGTTCGTGCTTTATCAAGGTATGCCACTCAACTCTGTTTCAGTCCACAAGAGCGGATTCGCCGGTTTGTGAAGGGGTTGAGGTCAGAGTTGCGGATTTCAGCCTTACAGATAGCGGCAACGGCAACGTCCTTCCAAGAGGTGGTAGACTTTGTGATAGAGGTGGAAGGAGTGAAGCCAGATGACTTCACCACTACATCGACATCAAAAAGGTTTCGAAGGGGAGGTGAGTTTAATGGTTCTCACTCTAGAGGACAGAGCTCCGGAGGTTACTCAAGTCGACCAATTCAGTCTTCACTACAGACTGTAGTTGGGGGTCCACCTCAGAACGGTCAACACTACTCCAAGAGACCTATGCATGAACCCCGAGAGTGTTATGGATGTGGGGAGGTTGGACATATTAAGAGGTATTGTCCAAACCAGAGTTACAGAACCCCGCTAGCTAGAGGTAGAGGTGGTCATGGTAGAGGCCGTTTTTCTAGGGGACGTGGTGGTCGAGGTAATGGTGGTCACCAAAACGGCAGAGGTGATGGGCAAATTGGAGCCACTACGACACAACATGGTAGGGGCAACGGACAGACTGGTGATAGGGCCCATTGTTACGCTTTCCCTGGGAGATCTGAAGCGGAGGCGTCTGATGCTGTTATCACAGGTAATCTTTTGGTTTGTGATTGCATGGCATCTGTATTATTTGACCCTGGCTACATGTTTTCATATGTATCTTCATCATTTGCTAATGGTCTAAATTTACGTTGTGAATTACTTGACATGCCTATTCGTGTTTCTACTTCGGTGGGTGAGTCTGTGGTAGTTGAAAAGGTATATAGGTCCTGTTTGGTGAACTTTGTGGGGAGCAACACTTATGTAGATTTGGTTATTTTAGAAATGGGTGACTTTGATGTAATTCTGGGTATGACTTGGCTTTCTCCGAATTTTGCGATTTTGGATTGTAATGCTAAAACTGTGACGTTAGCCAAGCCTGGGGCAGATCCGTTAGTGTGGGAGGGTGACTACACTTCCAATCCGGTGCGTATCATATCCTTTCTTCGTGCTAACAAAATGGTTAGTAAAGGGTGTTTAGCTTTCTTGGCACATCTCAAGGATTACACTACTCAAGTGCCCTCAATTGAGTCGGTTTCGGTAGTCCATGAGTTTTTGGATGTGTTCCCTGCAGATCTTCCTCGTATGCCACCAGATAGGGATATATTGACTTCTGTATCGATCTTGAACCGGGCACACGCCCCATTTCTATACCCCCGTATAGAATGGCTCCCGCCGAATTAAGAGAGTTAAAGGCTCAACTTCAAGAGTTGTTGAGCAAGGGCTTCATTAGACCAAGTGCATCTCCTTGGGGTGCTCCGGTTTTGTTTGTAAAGAAGAAGGATGGGAGTTTTCGGATGTGCATAGACTACCGGCAGTTGAACAAGGTAACTTTCAAGAACAAGTATCCTCTTCCCCGCATTGATGACTTGTTCGATCAGTTACAAGGTGCTTGTGTCTTCTCTAAGATTGACTTGAGATCCGGTTATCATCAATTGAAAATACGGGCAACGGATGTACCAAAGACTGCTTTTCGAACTAGGTATGGACATTATGAATTTGTGGTTATCCTTTGGTCTTACGAATGCCCCTGCTGCGTTCATGAGTTATGAATGGGATTTTTAAGCCATATTTGGATCTCTTCGTGATTGTATTTATTGATGATATATTGGTATACTCAAAGAGCAAGAAGGAACATGAAGAGCATTTGAGAATGGTATTGGAAACGTTGAGGGAGAGAAAAAGCTTTATGCCAAGTTCTCTAAGTGTGAGTTTTGCTAGATGCAGTGTCCTTCTTGGGGCATGTGGTTTTGAAGGATGGGGTAAGGGTAGATCCTTGTAAGATTGAGACAGTGAAGAATTGGGTAAGACCCACTAACGTGTCAGAAGTAAGGAGCTTTGTTGGGTTAGCTAGCTACTACCGCCGATTTGTCAAGGGATTCTCTTCTATTGCGTCCCAACTGACGAACTTAACTAAGCAGAACGTTCCATTCGTATGGTCGGATGAGTGCGAAGAAAGCTTTCAGAAACTCAAGACTTTGTTGACTACCGCACCTATCCTCACCTTACCGGTAGAGGGTAAGAACTTCATTGTTTATTGTGACGCATCCTATTCGGGTTTGGGTGCAGTGCTAATGCAAGAGAAGAACGTGATTTCTTATGCTTCAAGACAATTAAAAGTGCATGAACGTAACTACCCAACTCATGACTTGGAATTGGCCGCGGTGGTGTTTGCATTAAAGCAATGGAGACACTATTTATATGGGGTTAAGTGTGAGGTCTACACAGATCATCGTAGCCTTCAGTATGTCTTTACTCAGAAAGATTTGAACTTGAGACAGAGGAGATGGATGGAACTACTGAAGGACTACGACATCACTATTTTGTATCATCCGGGGAAGGCGAATGTTGTGGCAGATGCCTTAAGTAGAAAGGCGGGAAGCATGGGAAGTCTAGCTCATTTGCAAGCTTCTAGACGCCCATTGGCTAGAGAAGTGCAGATTCTGGCTAATGACCTTATGAGGTTAGAAGTAAATGAGAAGGGAGGATTCTTAGCTTGTGTGGAGGCAAGATCTTCCTTCCTTGACAAGATTAAGGGGAAGCAGTTTGATGATGAGAAATTGATCCGGATTCGAGATAAAGTATTGCGAGGAGAGGCTAAAGAAGCAACAATCGATGAGGAAGGTGTTTTAAAAATCAAGGGAAGGGTATGTGTACCCCGAGTTGATGATTTGATCAACACTATTCTGGCAGAGGCTCATAGTTCAAGGTATTCGATACATCCGGGTGCAACCAAGATGTATCGTGACCTAAAGCAACACTTTTGGTGGAGTAAAATGAAGCGGGATATTGTTGACTTTATTGCCAAGTGTCCAAACTGTCAACAAGTGAAGTATGAACACCAAAGGCCCGGAGGAACACTTCAGAGAATGCCCATTCCTGAATGGAAGTGGGAGAGAATCGCAATGGATTTTGTGGTTGGTCTTCCAAAGACAATGGGTAAGTATGACTCCATTTGGTGATTGTTGATAGGTTAACTAAGTCTGCTCATTTCATTCCGGTCAAGGTGACTTATAATGCAGAAAAGTTAGCAAAAATCTATATCTCGGAGGTGGTTCGGTTGCATGGAGTCCCACTCTCCATCATATCAGATAGAGGTACGCAGTTTACTTCTAAGTTTTGGAAAACACTGCATGCGGAATTGGGTACTAGGTTGGACCTTAGTACCGCGTTCCATCCTCAGACCGATGGTCAGTCTGAGCGAACGATTCAAGTGTTGAAGGATATGCTTCGCGCATGCGTGATAGAGTTTGGTGGCCATTGGGATAGCTTCTTACCTTAGGCAGAGTTTTCGTACAATAATAGCTATCACTCCAGTATTGATATGGCTCCATTTGAAGCATTGTATGGGAGGAGATGTAGATCTCCCATTGGTTGGTTTGATGCATTTGAGGTTAGACCTTGGGGTACTGACCTCTTGAAGGATTCGTTAGATAAGGTGAAGCGCATTCAAGAAAAGCTTCTAGCGGCGCAAAGTAGACAAAAGGAGTATGTAGACCGAAAGGTTAGAGACTTGGAGTTCATGGAGGGTGAACAAGTCTTGTTGAAGGTTTCACCCATGAAAGAGGTGATGCGGTTTGGCAAAAGAGGTAAGCTAAGTCCAAGGTATATTGGACCATTTGAGGTACTAAAGCGAGTAGGGGGGGTGGCTTATGAATTAGCCTTACCTCCAGGGCTGTCCGGAGTGCATCCGGTGTTTCATGTGTCCATGTTGAAAAGATACCATGGAGATGGAAACTACATTATCCGTTGGGATTCAGTGTTGCTTGATGAGAACATGACTTATGAAGAGGAACTGGTTGCTATATTAGATACAGAAGTTTGCAAGTTGAGGTCGAGAGAAATTGCATCCATCAAGGTCCAATGGAAGAATCGACCGGTTGAAGAAGCTACTTGGGAGAAGGAGGCAGATATGCAAGAAAAATACCCACATCTGTTTACAGATTCAGGTACTCCTTTTCGCCATTGTTTTTCTTCTTTTGATCGTTCGGGGACGAACGATGGGTAAATTGGTATCTATTGTAACGACCTGTTTAGTCGTTTTGAGCAGCAGATTTTAATTCTGAAAAAACTGGCCAAGATCACGGGCACTGCGACGGACCGTCACAGGCACGACGGCCCGTCGAGGGTGCACCGTTTCAGCATACTTAGAATTCTGAAATTGGATACTGAAAATCGACTCTACAGGTAAATTGTGACGGACCTGCAGGACGTGCCGTCACATCCACGACGAGCCGTCGTAAGCTCCCGTTGCAAAACACTTCAACTCTTGAGAAATTGGTACGGGAAGCGAGTCTCTGACCGTCAGGACGGAGGTGCAAGACGGACCGTCACTAGTGTGACGGGCCGTCACAGTTCACCTGGAGTTTGGGAGGCTGCGACGACCATCGTGACGGACCGTCGCAGGCACGACGGCCCGTCACAGGTTGCACAAATCCCAGGCAGAATAGGATTCCTCTACACGTTTTAAGGGTCGTTTTGGACTATTCTTTCCTTAATTATAAAGATTGAGGGTTAATATTAATAAGTCTAATTACATGGGGGTTAAAAAAGGTAACCTTAAGTTAATTAGTGGGTTCTATTGTCCTCTTTTAGTCTTAATTATATGATAATTAGGGTAAAGGAAAGAGGGTTTGAGTAAAAACAAACAGAAAGAACAAAGAGAAAGAGAGGGTCGATCGAGAGGGAGGAGAAAACGCAGCTTGAGGATTAGCTTGTTTGATCAATTCTTCGGTGGAGGTAGGTTATGGTTTTCATGCTACTTGTAGTAAACTCTTAATAGTGAATATTATGTGTTGATAGTATTGTAAACCCTACTATGTGCTTAATTGTAAGCTTGCATGAATATGAATATGAAATTGTGATGAATTAACAAAGCATGATGAAGCTATTGAATCCCAAATCTTGAAAGAACCCTAATTCACTTGTTATTGATGATGCCTTAGTATAAAAAGAAGGCTTGATGAATTAGGGGATCGGGTGCCACGTTCCGGTACCAGGATAGAATGAATATGAGGATCGGAGTGTCACGTTCCGACACTAGGATAGAATTATGGATCGGGTGCCACGTTCCGCTACCACGATAGAATGAATATGAGGATCGGAGTGTCACGTTCCGACACCAGGATAGAATTATGGATCGGGTGCCACGTTCCGGTACCAGGATAGAATGAGGATCGGAGTGTCACGTTCCGACACCAGGATAGTATATGAGGATCGGAGTGCCACGTTCTGGCACCAGGATAGAAATAGAGGAGCGGAGTGTCACGTACCAACACAAGAGGAAGAAAGATAATGAATCTTGAAAGATAATGAACATACTCAATCTAAATGAACGTAATTCCCAAATGAGTATGGTATTGAGGCTTGAGTCCTCATGTGTGAACTCGGTTGTATTTATTGATGAATTAATATTGTTATTGCTACATGTTGAGGTATTGTAGTTGATTTACATTATTATTGATATATACTGTTCCCTATTTTGAGTTGGCCGATGATATCTACTCAGTACTTGTGGTTGTACTGACCCCCTACTTTTATATTTTCTTCTTTGTTATTTGTGTAATGCAGCAAACGTTCCGTCAACTTCAATTCAACAGTAGATCTAGCCAGTCTTCACTTCATCGGAAATTCAGGGTGAGCTAATGCGTCTAGCTTGGACTGGGTATTCGTCTTCAAGTCTTGATGCCTTGAACTTCCGGCATGGACTAGCTAGTATTTGTTTTAGCTTCTTAGACAGTTTTAGTTTAGCACTTTGAGATAGATGTTCTTGTGATGATGACTTCCAGATTTTGGGGATAATAATAATAATAGTTTTGAATTGTTTTATTAATGAGTTTAAGTCTTCCGTATTTCTTTTGTTGATATTGTATTAAAATGATAAAGGTTAGATTGGTTGGTTCGCTCACATAGGAGGGTAAATGTGGGTGCCAGTCGCGTCCCCGGGTTTTGGGTCGTGACAAATAGCTTGGTCTTACCTCTAGTTTGAATAATAGGGGGACGAGTAGTTCCAACCGGAGGTGGAGCTTCAACACCTATACTATTGAGGTCGGGGCTAGTCGGTGTATCATCTAAATCTACTTCTTCATCTAAATTTAATTGTTCATCCATTTCCACTTCTTTATTTTCTTGATTAATACCATAATGTCTTTCATAGAGTTCATGGGGAATCATAGGAGTATCCGAATTAATATATATAGGACCGGGACGGGAAATCTAGTTTCATTCACATGCGTAAATTCATCAGTATTTATTCTAACAATAGGGATTTTAGATTTAGAAGAACTAGCACCTTTATTAGTTTTTTTAACTAATTTTTTTACTGATTCTACTAGACCTTTTTTACTTCCAATTTTTTAAGAAGAGTCCATGATATAAAATTATAAATTACAAAATACGAAACTTAACAAGAACAATAATATAACAAGAACAACTTACAAGTTACAAATAATAAATACAAAAAATAAATATAAGATTAAGAGTGGAACGAAGTTACCAAACGTTTGTGTAAGAACAAACGATTATAATGAAAATTAAAATACTAATGTCGAAACTTGAAATTTGAAGAAGATTCCTCCTCCAAAATACACCAAATGACAAAATGACCAAATGATATAAAGAATTTAGAACTGAACTGAATATTGAAAATTTGAAATTTTAGAATTTATAATCCGTAATTGCTAAATCTTATAAGTTATAAATATGAATGGAAATATATTTTCTCTAAAAGACTCAAACTTATGTTTGTATGTTGTAACTTTGTATATAAAATTTTTATAAATCAACTCTAATTTATAAAACAAAAAAACTATAAGTTTTAATTTTTTCCGTTTAAAATGACCGTTGATCCGGGAAAAGGGTGGGGGGGGATCGGGCTGCAGCTGCACACAACACTGCAACTTTATCAAACACGCAAGAAAACCATTAAAAAGGGACATTTACTTAAAGATATCATATTCAAGAATCTTTCATGTATCAAGAAGAGGAACTTAAACCTACCAAATCAAGACACTATATTCCTCATATAATTTATTCAGTATAATTTAAGAACCAATATATATATCATTCTATAAAGACTCTTCTTAGTCCTTCATCATCATATATCATCCATTATAGAAGACTTACTTCCAATCATACATTAGAGTAGTTATACAAGATCATATAGACATCACATGAGTACCTTCAACTTATGAATTCACATATACCATATCATCATTCACTTTGTACACTCATATAAGCTATGGCATGATAATATTATAGAGAAAAGACATGAAGTCAACACTGAAGTTGTCCCGAATTTCAAAAAAGATAACTTAACTTTCCAACTTTCCTATTACCCCACTAAACAATTTTGAATAGGTATAATTATATCATTTTTCGTCCACCTGACATAGAGAGTGGTGTGCACTCTCTCAAAGAGAGTGAGCAACCTATAATAAATTATATAATTTTATTTTTTAAAAGTACTTCATTATAAAATATATTTTTTTTTTTTTCATGTTATTTTAAATGTTTTCCTTTTTTTATTTATTTGTTCTCTTTCTTCTTCTTCTTCTTATTCTTCTTCAAAAATTCATTCTCATCTCCATCCATTAAAGCTTCTTACTTTCAATGTATTCATTCTTTTCACAACTTCATCTTCCTTTTTATTACTATTAATTTTACTCTCTTTAATTTTAAAATTTTATCTAAATATTTTCTTAAATTTCGAACAATTTGATAAACCCATAGATTCAAGATGATTATGAAGTATCATATAGTTTGATTCATGTGATTTCAGTTATGTTCTTTCAATTTTTTGGAATTAATTGATTCTTTTAAAATTATCATTTCTAATTTTAAATTTATATGAAAATGAGTAATTATGATGCCTTCTAAATTTATCTTTGAAAAATAATTAATTTCTCTATCAATATTCAATAAAGTCTAAAAAATAATATGAATTTTATAAAGAATTTGACCAGAAGAGAATAAGAAAATGAAAAAAAGGGAGTAGGGCTCAATTTGACATGGGGTGTAGGAGGTGAAGAAAAAATATAATGGAGGAATGAATCACTTGAAAGTGGAGGTGGGAGATAATGTTAAATTTAAGATAAATCAAATAAAAAGTCAACGGTAAAAGAGAGAGAAATAATAAAAAAAAAAATAAGTGAAGCTTAAGATAGAAAAAATACATTTTAAATTAAATAAACATGTGTCATATAATGATTGGTGTATGAACTCACTTGCTTGTTAAAATATGGGGCCGCTCGAAAAATTGCATAATAATATATGTTCAAATTTGTTTAATGGGATAATAGGATAGTTACAAAGTTAAGGTGTCTTTTTGTAATTCTGAGACAACATCAGTGGTGACTTTATGTTTTTTCTCTAATATTACACTTCACATAATAATGCCAACAAGGCCATGATCATAACATTATAAAAAAATTGAAATAATTTTGAGGCAGTGAGCAATGTAACAAGCCCGCATCGCACAGCCAAATTTTGGCATTTCAATTCCAGGCGCGTGATGCGCCATCAACTCAAAAAAGGGGTTGTCCTAAAAGATTCTTTGGCCTTTGTTTTGGGTGGTCCTCGGGGGTTCATACTCAAATGTTTTGATCCAAAAGATGTTCATATAGACCCTAGAGTAACTTCTAGTGACTTTAAACTCCAGAAAGAACACAAAAACATGTGGAACATACGAAGACACACAAACACGTAAACGACTAGTTTTCGGACGCCTTGGTCATCCCTTGTCATTTAACTTCACAACTCTCTAAAAATTAATTCAAAAGATAAGATTCATTATTTTAACATTTCATTAACTCATAAAACCAATCTCGGGCTCTAGTTCATTCTATTTCATTTTGAGGGTCGTTACATTTTCTCCACTTTGAAACATCGCCCTCGAATGACACTTGCAATATAATAAAACGCCTTCATGGTTTAGAGACTCAAGACTGAAATCTCACAACCATACCACATAAATGCATAGGTACACATAGCTAAGAAGAACATCAAATCCACATAATAAGAGAATAAAAGCATAACAAGAGAGTAGGAACGACATCTACAACTCATTATGCAATAAGACTCCACATTTCTCATTTCACATAGGATGAACTTCCTTATCCACATATCATCATGCTCATCATAATATTTAGAAGCACACCATACCAATTTCCTAGAAAGGCACAATTATGCAACATTTTCAAAATTCACCGTTAAACAAGATCATAAGTCCACTGACCCAATATTTAGGCAATTCACTATAGATGCACATCAACATGAGAGGCAAAATCATTTTATCTAATTTTACCATGTAAACATAAATTCATGGAAACACAGCAAAGTTGTAAGGGATCAATGATGCTCATTTTTTCAAACAAATCCAATTCATGCACATTGTACTAGAAAGTTCTATTCCTCAAGCTTGAATAGAATTGAAGAGAAAGAAATATAAATACATCAACACAAATATTCACCATACTCCCCCATTTGGTAAACACATATTCCTCGTAATGATTAACAAAACAAAATATCATTACTAAGGTAAGGGATTATAACCTATCGGTACCCTCATCCTGATTTGCTTCCTTGTTAGCTTGGAAAGCATAGAAACGATTCTTCTTTTATTCACAAACATCCAGACAATTATAAGGATATTTCTTGACATCCCTTCACCTAGAAGCAATAGTAGGACAATCTCTCCCCTTGTAATCAATCTTTTCTAAACCATAGCACCCACTTGTACCGCTTAAACACTTTCAAAAGTACTTCTTCGCACAAGTAAACAATTAGTTTTAACATTTTCGGAACCAGTACCTCCCTCATGCTTAACCTTAGGAGCATTATAGACAGCTTGATTTTGAGCCCTCTCCTTAAACCTAAGTTGGTTTTGCACATCGGATCTACCCCTCTTCAAACATATTGTAATCCTACTAAACTTTGAATCTTCAATCGATTAAGCATACACCATGAGTCTAGATAGGTTCATGTAATTATGGAACTTGGTTATATGACATTCTTCTTTAACAATGTCAGCATCACCTGTCATAAACCTACTTATCTAATTCATAGGGCTAAACACCAAAAATGGAGCGTACTATCAAAATAGGGTAAACTTTAATGAATACTCCTTCACACTCATGTTACCTTTATTAAGGTTTATAAAATCATCGACCTTGACTTATCTCTTCTCACGGGGAAAGTACTTTCCTGAGAATGTTTCCTTGAACTCTTCCCATTCTATACAACCCGATTGAAATGGCCTATTGCCTTTCCATTGTGTGTACGACACTTTGGCAACTTTTCTCAATTGGTATGAAGCCAACTACGCCTGCTCCTTAGAAGTAACCCCCAAATCACTCAACACCTTATCAACATCATCTCAGTTTTCTTGGGGATCCTCTCCCACCTTAGAACCATGACAGATTTGATGATTCATCCTCACAAGTCGTTAAACCTAGATGACATATTGCTCTCCATAGTATTCACCCTCGCCCCACATCTCTATTCACTTCAGCCGTCATGGTTCGCTCTAGGGTAATAAAAGATCATATAACCTCCTCATTAGTCATGTTTGGTGGAACCACCGAAATTCATCTTGGTTGACCAAAGGGAGTTGTTCACCTTCAGGAACATGACAAGATTGGGGAACCTGTTCACATTGGGGAGGAACTCCCTCATTCATAACGCCATTTTCCACTCGTTTTATCGGTTTCCTTTTGTATTCATATCCTATAAACACAAGATAAGAGGTTTAGGAAAATACACTTATGACCTCAACTCTATGGCGTGACACAATAGTAATGAAGAAAGTTAAAATTTTATTGTCCTATGACCTCTCGCTCATAGATGTGTCGTGACTCACACATATGAATAAGACACTACAAGACAAATCAATATGAGACTTTAAATCCTAACGACAATTTCATAGCATTATGCTCTGATACCATGTTTGTTACAACTCGAAAGCACCCCCTACCGTTTACGGACTATTATACCTCTTAGAGGTCTTATACAAGCCTCTTAACATTCATTCATCAAATAAGTATAAAAAGTAGTGGCAAATTAAAATATTTCATAGTAGATTCAATAAGAAAAATCTTCTACAAACGTAAGAAGAATTAAGTCTTCATCATAAGTCATCTTACACACAAACATTAAGACTCTCAAACTAGGGACAAGACCCTTACATTGAAATGAAACATAGGTCTTATACAATGTCTTTAATGAAAGAAAACTAGAAACATAAACCATGTCCTCAAACATATGAGGACATAACAAGTCTTGAGAGAATTCTACTTCCCAAGCTTTAGCTCTAGGAATCCTCACTTGCCACTACCTTCACTTGTAAAATATAGAATGATATTTAAATTAGAGATGTGCTTTTCGTGCTATTTTTGGTAGAGAACTCATAAGACAAGTATATGAAACATCTTTATCTCAATATTAACATATAAGTTAATACCATATTAATTGAGTAGCTCATTTAAACATTTAGGCCCTCTACCTAAGGCTATCCTAAGACCCACCTAAGTAAGACATGAAGAGACCGCCCATACAACCCATACAATACATACCTATGTTGCCCTTAAGACTAAAAAACATAAGGCAATCTCAAATTCGACATACTAAAATTTAAAGAACATATATCACATGAGTCATTTAGAAATCAATCATACATTTAGGAAATTTAACATAATTGTTTTTGAAGACCTAGGAAACTTACTTTATCATTTTGAAAGCCTATGCGTGCCATGTGTAGATAGCATCCTATTCCACTACCCACACGTTGTAGAACATATCCAATACCTAAAGTGCATGTCCCACATAATGGGGAGAAGCATTAACCCATATAAACCACACTATCTAGGTATGAAATCAAAAGTCTACCCTATCTCGTGGAGGGTGTTCTACTTACCAAGGGTAGAGAACTAGGACACATCCCATGTTGAAACATGGTTTAGGGGATATCAAGGAATTTTTTTGACTTCAGTATAACCCTATGTAGAGCTACAACCATAGGAATATCCACTCGGTTATTTGACTTGGTTCTCATAGATTAAGTTCATTCACATAAGTGTATTCAAGAAGGTACAATTGCTAAGCCCTACATTTTCATGAGACCATTACCAAGAAAGGTCCAGCAAGGGTTGCCGATAGAGGTTTATTAGGATAGATCCTATGACTATCTTAGAGATGCTTATATGTCGTTCCTGCCAACCTACCTCTAAGTCCATCATTCCACTCAAGAAAGAGGCAATATTACGGTCTTACCACTTCAAGGTTTCTATATTAACATTCTTTTCATATTCGAGGTTTCACATTCTTAACCTTCTTTTCATATGCAAGGTTCCATATATTGTTTCTTAGAAGAGTACCTACTTTAGATCTACCAATCCTAGACTTCCATTCTTTCATTCATTCAAGACAAGGGTTTAAGCCTACCAAGTCAAGAGATCACAATCAAGAAGCTTTCATGCATCAAGAAGAGGAACTTAAACCTACCAAATCAAGACACAACAATTCTCATATAATTTATTCAATATAACTGAACTACCAAGTAGGGACACCTAAATCTGCCAACCCAAGATACAACATCATTCTATAAAGATTCTTCTTAGTCCTTCATCATAATATATATTTAATTAGAGAAGTACTTCAAATCATCACATTATAGAATCCATACAAGATCATATAGACATCACATGAGTACCATCACCTTATGCATGTACATATACCATATCATCATTCAGTTTATACACCAATATAATCCATGACATCATAATACTACACTTCACGTAATAATTCCATAAGGCCATGATCGTAACATTATAACAATTAAATATTGCCACCATAAGTGGACCATACCAATCAATAACAATTTCATATCAATTCTACATTAAATAAGGGAATTTGGTCAACTTACTGCCTTCCAAAGCCACAATGACCATCCCTCGACATCTCCAACAATTCTACACGATTAGACCACCAATTCATCCATATGAATAATTCAAAAGAACCATATATATATATAAATGTATATATATATATATATATATATATATATATATATATATATATATTTATACTACAAACCAAACTATGAACAATTCCAACAATGATCAACCTAAAATTCAATAGCTCATGACAATGTAGACATGAATTTAAAATAATTAGATCATAATCAATATACACCTTTAGAGCCAAAATTAGGAATCCAAGGAATACATGGGTTCAAGGAATTTTTTATCATAAAACCAATAATTAACATTGAATACATAAAAAATCATCTATTTAAAACTTTAAATGCAAGAACCCATGCTTAGATTTCAAAATAAAGTTTAAGGTTTTTGAGATTTTTTTAAGAAACCTTCGAAATTGGATCCATGAATGAGAGAATGATCAAGGATGAAATCACCATACCTTAATGAACATCTATCTAAGAAATCTAGGTTGAAAACTTGAGGAATTGGTCGTCTTCCTTGGAATTTGAAGGTTCTTCAATAGAGGATTTGAGTGGAGAGAAAGGTTTATAGAGAGAGAATAGCTTCTATTTATTTTATTCTTATTTGATTTTTAGGGTTTTAGATTTGGAAATAAGTGAAACATGACTTAAAATAAATATATAATACACCCCCAAAATATCCAAAACATCCTTACATTATTTTTACCTTTTAATTTAGTCTAATTTGACTTTAAAACGACGCGACCAAATCTGGGAAGTTGTTGCACGTCGGAGAGGCACATCCAAATTTTAATTTTTGAAATTATTTTGAGGCTGAGCTATGTGACAAGCCTGCGTCACGTAGCCAAGTTTCACCATTTGAGTGCCATGCTAGCGATGCATTATTGTCTCTTAAAAGGGACTGACATGGCAGCTTCATTGGCCTATGCCTGGGTCCTTCTCAAAGACCCTAAGGGTGGTCCTATAGAAGTCGTACTCGAATGTTTTGAACTAACATGTTCTTCTGTACCCAAGAGTCACCTCCACTGATTTTTGAATCCAAAATAAAACACAAAACTCTTTAAAAGTGACTTCAAAAACTATTCTTCATTATTTTAACAAGTTATTAACTCATAAAACAAATATGAGGAACTAGTTCATCCTACTTCATTTTGACGAATGTTACACCCTGCTCCAACCTGCAGAATTGATCCCTGAGGCGGTCTTTGACGCTAGGAATGATAAACTTGGACAAGATGGCCTCAAAAAACACATCCCATAAGACTGGTGGCGATAAAACTTGTCTAGTCTACATAAATGTGTGCCACCACTTCCTAACTGGCCCATCTAACTGGTTAGTAGCATTAAGGCGAGTTCTAACGTTGGCCATCCGTTAAAAAGACTTCTAAGCGAAAGAATTATTAATGCATGCAAGACACCATTCTAGAATTGTTTTTTTTTGTTAGATTTTATCTCATTATTTGCCTATGGTTCCCACAACCCTAGTTATGGAGTTTAGTTACTCATAGTCATAATAACAATATTCAAATATATTAAATAAGAATTCATGTACTTACTTCAATGTGAAAGAGTAAAAACCGAATATTTTCTCGATTAATCACCAAAAATCACTTGCAAGAATCTCAACGTAATCAATAATCTCACAAAAAGTCTAATGATAATAAAAAGTCTAACAATACAATGTTTTTTAATACGGTGTCTAACAATCTAAGAGTTTAACCTCCAAAACGAGGTTTTTCGAACTATTTATAAAAAATAAAAAACCTAATTAAACAAGGACTCTATTTGCTGGAAATCTGCCAAAACGCGGCTGGGTCGACGGACCTCTCGACGGATCGTCATGGTCACGATGGACCGTCATGGACTCCGTCGTCCCGTACTTATGCAATTTCTTCTGCTGCTCTTCTTCATTACCCTTGATGCAAGTATGACGGACCGTCATAGGCACAACTGTCTGTCGAGGGTCTTCGTTCCAAAACACTTCAACTCTTGGAATATGGGTACTAGGATTACTTCTCTGAACATCATGACAAACCTGCAGGACGGACCCTCATAGACACGATGGAACGTCACAAGCTTCATAACCCCACACTTGGTCAGACATTTCCATCTTCCTTCAGCAGCTGCACTACGCTGCCACCTATGGACCGTCACAAGCAACGACGGACCGTCATAAGCTCCGTAGGTGGTATCTTATTCTGATTTTTTCGCTCAAAATCTCCGCACTCATCTTTGGAAAGATTTCCGCAAAAACAAAGAGAAACTTATATAAAAATTAGCACAAAGGGGCTTTTGGACACACTAAACTTAAGGATAAAGTATTGATAATACCGTGAAACCACGGTATATCATTGTCCTTTCCAAAGGAAGAGGCGTTCCCCTATTCATTCTCATCAAATGGAAACCACATGTTAGTAACTATATGGTTATTAGGATCTCTCTCCTAATCCATAAATATTCTCCCATATAGGTTTAGCTATTGGATCAACCTAGATGCTACCATGAATGTGTGACCTACCTTGTAAAGTAGGACAACTCTTAAGTGTGGGAGGTAGACCACCAAATTTCATGTAGCTCACATGTTCTATGTAATTAGGACTAATTTGCCGAATGATTAAAATATGAATTTAGATAAGAATATGAATTCTAACTAGGGATTCTTAAGGGATACTACTTAGTGTAGGTAGGGTATGGGACTTTACCTATGCCTTGACAAGTGGATCCTATGAGAGGTTCTTGAATGAGCTTTTCATGCATGGTTAGTCATAAATAATGTTATGGTTGGCTTACTTATTATGCTGACTAATGAATTATATGACTATGCTTATCATATTTTGATGGTTTGTTTAGTATATATGGGTGTATGGGACTTCATATAGACATTACACAATTGATCTTGAAAGGGGGTTGTGGGGGTGTCTTCTGATATAATGATAAACGAACTAAATTATGCATGATATGAAGACTGTCTATGTATGATCTTACTTATGATAATGAAATGTCTTTTCATATTATGGTATGGATTGATTATGCATGTGCAGTATGTATTTTAGCTCATTGTTTTAACTAACGGTCCCTTATTGCATGCTTAAATGGTTTTAGTTGCATGGTTTCCATACTTAGTACAAGTGAAATTTACAGAGCCATATTTATCCTATTTTTATACACAAGTGTAGGTTCGGGCTAGTAGGTCCTTATTGAGGTGAAGGAAAGCCTTAGATCACATTCTCCGAGGCCATTTGGTATTTCTAATTTATGAGGACAGCATGACACACTTTGTTCTTTCCACATTTGTAATAGACTATTATTGTGATACATACTATGATATATACTATTTTTATAACAACCCTAAAAATGTATATGCTAAGTAATGCTTAATATGTCTAGAATGCCTATGAATAGACCAGGTTCAAATGAATTGATGGGCGTAGAACCAAACCTCTGAATCCTTGTGAAATTCTAGCCAACTACCTTGGGGAGGTATTTGATCTAGGGAAGGTTGCGTCAACTCATGTAGGGCTCCCGAATATGAAGATTTACTCGGATGAGTCTTTACAACACTTAATAAGGGAAATCTTAAGTTTGGAGGGTGTAGGGTGAAATGATCTTTTTGAAGGCTCATGGTAGTAAATTAATTACCCTAAATATGTAATTAATTATATAATTAATAAGGTTGAGGGGTATTTTGGGTAGAGAGGCCCGAAATTCTCCCTTTTTGCAAAATCATGCTCCACTTGGGTTCAAACTTAGGTGGGAGCAATGATTTAATTTGTTTTATTTAAATTTGTAAATTAATTTATTACTTAATATTTAATAGATGATTTAATAAAAAGCAAAATTAGATTTTAAATATTAATTATTATTTATCAATTAAGATATTTTATTTGACTAAGTCTTGCCTAAGAGTCCTACGTTACTAAGTCTGAACTACTTCACCTCTTTCAATACTCTTTCACGTTTAACTCTCTCTCACGTCAATATCTCTCTCTTTCTTTTCACGTTCTCTCTGCCTAACCAAAACACAAGAACTTAAAAGCAGTCAAATTCTCTTCACACTTGAAAAACTTTCATGTTAAAAATATATGCAAAACGTTAACAAAAAATGTAAGGAAAAAGGAAAGGATGTCTGTTGAGTTTTGTGTTGAGGTTTCGAGACTTGGACGTGGGTTTGGAGAAGGTCTCCGGGAAGCAGGTGCAAGGGTTGAACGATGTGTAATAAGGTATGGGTTTTCTTATTCTTGGTCCCTTTCCAAAGAGACCCTTAAATCTCAAATGAATCTACTCCAAAATATAGGGTTCTTCCCCATTACATGTTCCCTATCACTAGATTCCAATGATCTTAGGTTGGTGTCTCTGTTTGTAGATTGGACGTATAATGTTATGTTTGTGATGAATATGTTCATGAAACTGTGTTCGGAATTGTATGAATAATAATTTATGTCTTCTGAAATTATGTTTGTGCAATATGTAAGCCATAACGTATACTGTTTGTTTGAAGTTCGAAAATGACATGTTTTGTTGTTGTATTTGACGTGCACAAAGATGTATAAATCATTTTAATATGAGATGTAATATGGATAATTGGAATGGAAAAACTCTTAACTAAATGTAACGAGGGAAACTACACCTAAAAACATACTAAATGATTCATGAATTACCCTAAGAACTAATGTATAAGTTGATAAAAAAGAGTTGAACGACATGACCAATTTTCCAGCATTTTATTAGTTTGGTTCGGCCAAACAACGATGAACAAATATGAAATTTTATGTGAATATGAAATAGGATGAGGTTTCTAGGGATTGAACACGAGACGTCACCCAAAGAAAATCATCATTAACTAAACAAACGAGGAAATGGGGTTAAGGGGAATCAAACTTGGGTGACCTTGATTGAAAATGATAATATTTCACTAAGGCATATTTTAATTAATTAATATAAAAAGGAATAAGACACACGGGATTCGAACCCGAGCGCCCTTAGACAACTCTTCGAAGCCTAAAACAGAAATAAAGAAATGAGAGGGATGGGCTTCAAACCCACAACCTCTCGGTTATATAGAGAGTAAAGAGAAAAATATGGAGAAATAATTGTGGAGAGTGGTGATTGAACCCCCAACTCTTGAATGGATGAGAGAGTTAGGAGAAAAATAAAGGAGATAATAAATGTTGAGAGAGGGAATTGAACCCACAACCTGCTTGACTTTAAAAAAAAAAAAGGAAATATTATGGGGTTAATGGGGATCGAACTAGGGTCCTCCAAATCTGAAAGATGCAATTACCAAGTTCCAAATCTGAAAAAAATGCAATTACAAAGTTTAAGTGTTGTCCAAGGGATTCGAAATTGGGTTTCCTTGAACAATTCCGTATTGACAAATAATTCATACGCAAGTAAATATTTATTGAATGCTGCCTCTAAAGATAGAAATCAATATCTTGGCATATCTACAAGATGCATAAGCCTTGTATCAAATAATCTTGGGTAAACATGAATCACATAGACAAACTATGAATGAAAACTCATGCGTTGTATGTGTGGACTCATAAGTCTAGCATAAGTTTAAAAATAAGCGAGCCTAAGATATATGTGATTAAATGATGTAACCCTAGAGGGGTCAAGTAAGAGTGTGAAACACACTAAATGTCCAAGTGCATTGGCATATGATAAAATTAATATTCACGTGAAGGGGTGAGTAATTATGAAAAAACAAATGTTATAAAGTTAATGAATGAGGTGACAATATGATAAGAGGCTATTGTGAAAGATGAGAGCAATCTCAAATGAGCCTAAGTAAATGTTACCTAAACGTACTCACATATGAGAGTGTAAAGATAATGAAGAGATTAGTCTCTATGAACACTCTAAGGAAATTATTGAAATTAATGCATACTTAATTCAAATGATGAGATGAGAAATCATCTAGTGAGCTATGATGTCCTCATGCTAGAAGCCTTCTTTCTTGATGTATGAGTTGAATGTAACAAAACTTTATACTGAGCACTGATAGGCTTGCTATGAGCAGTGTTGCCTTCCTTAGGGAAAGGCGGAGGTTCACGTAACTCTCATGAGATGGGACTGTCTGTCATGTCGGGCATGGGTATCCTTATATCTCCTAGTCTTTTAACCTATAACGCCAATATAGAGATCTAGCAGGTTTGGACTCCCTATATACGATAGCATTTTTGGGTCACTCTGGCTGGTGATTCTACCTCTTTTTGGTGTGGGAAGACACTGGATTTCATGATGCTTACATGATCTATGCCATTTAATATTGAATTCCCAATGAAAAAGTAAGGTTGGCCTTAACAAATGCAAATAATGAAATGAACGATACCGAAGGTGTTAGGATAGGATAATAAAGAGGTGAGCTAGAATTAAGTGATGACACTAGGTTATTCTTTTTCATTGCACAGCAAAACCAATGAGAGTCTTAAACAACATCCTAGGTATGACTTGTGGTTGCACTAGCTTATAAAATAATGAAAATGAAGTACGTATGATTAAGTGAAGCGGACTCTGTGTTTGCTAATGAAGGCTCCCTAGTAGAGGTTCCATATGTCGAGTCCTTATTTTAGGAAGTCTGAATGTCAAGTCCATGATTCCAATGTCTCATGACATATGAAAGAATGATATGAACTATGGGATATGATATGTGCAATATGTTATGTGTTGTTTGCAAAATGATAAGTATGATGATACATGTTACTCTCATGGCATGACTTTCCTAATATGAATTTGGCAAGTCAACTGACTTTACTTTCCACAATCCATATCGTTAGGAAATATATCTTCTTAATCATGCATGTCCTAAGTGTGTGCTTGGATATACCCATACTTAGTACAAGTGTGTACTAATCACGTACAACTCTATACTTTTAGGTGCAGGTGCAGGCGGAAGCTAGAGCTTACGAAACGACGCTGCAGCTATCAAGACGTGGATCATTCATCCTGATTTCGTAGGAACTCATGCTTTCGAGGATGTATGCTGTTATAATGTAGCTTATATATAGATTATAGCTAGTGGAGTACGTGCACTAACGTTTTTCCCCCTATTATTTCAGACATTTTATTGGTGTTGTTTTGGCAAGTTTACATTTACTGACAGTATTGAACTATTTCTTTTATTTGATGATCTTAATATTAGATGATTGATTGTGAACTCATATGATGTTAAGTATAATGTGTTTCAAATGAAATAAGAAAACAAAAAGCTAAAATTTTATGATAAAATTAACCTTGATGATGTAATGATGACGTATGTAGGATTGTTTGTGACCTCTGAGAGGTCAACGACGCTGGTCTCGTCTGGTGTCTAGATTAAGGTCATGAATTTTTTTTTATCAGAGCACTAGGTTAACTTCTGAGGATAATAATTTCACATAAACCACATTGAGTAGTTTCTAGGTCATGGTAGTGAAGTGCACCACTTTCTTGATTTACAGATTGCATGATACGTACGAAAAATCCCTTCTACAGATCTTATCGTGTCTTCTCTAATTTATGATTTCTTGGTGTTAAGAGCGTAACTAACATCAACTCTTGAGATTCAGCTATATGAATACGAGGAGAAAAATAAGATTAGAGATTGGAGGAACAGCTGTTGGAGTAAATCAAGTTCCTCCCAAGGCTCAAGCTGCTGGAATGGATATGGTTGTTAACCCAACTGGGTTGCCAGATTGTGAAGTAAGGACAACCTTGGTAGACATTGCCCAAGTCATCACTTTATAAGCTATGGCTATTATAGCCTAGGCGGAGTAACAAGGTGTTCCCATGGATAACCCACCTCAACACCATGGCTAACAGGTTAAGGGACTTCACGAGGATGAATCTTCTCGTTTACACTAGATATAACATTGCTGAGGATCTCCAGGATGAGTGTAGGGCGTCTATTCTTTATGATAGCCTGGAACATTTGAGGCCTATGGTCCATTTCAAACAAGTGGAGGAAATCAGGAAGACAAAGCAAAATACGGCAGGAAAAGGTCAAGGCAAGCTGAGAAGAGTTCTTCAAGGATGAGTAGTACTGAAATAAGGAATAAGCCTAGGTTTAAGAAGGGACTCTCCACTAAGGGGATTCAAGTTCATCCAAGGGTATAGTTTCTTCTATATGTTGATCTTCGTTTAGTGTACCATATGTTTAGGGTTAGGGATGAAGATATCCCACATACAACCTTTTGTAACAGTTATGGTCACTATGAGTTCCTAGTTATATCATTTCGTCTCATGAATGCACCTGCTACAATTATGGATCTAATGA
Organism: Solanum peruvianum; assembly: GCA_027705065.1. Lineage (NCBI taxonomy): Eukaryota > Viridiplantae > Streptophyta > Magnoliopsida > Solanales > Solanaceae > Solanum > Solanum peruvianum. The sequence continues at coordinate 12,985 of JAKWJD010001649.1, read as the reverse complement.
ACAGAGTTTTCCGTGAATAACTTGACTCTTTCATCATAGTATTTATTGATGACATTCTCATCTACTCTAAGACCAAGGAAGAGCATGAACAACCTTTGAGACTAACCTTGCAGGTACTTAGACAACATTAGTTGTATGCCAAATTCAGCAAGTGTGAATTCTTGCTAAGATCAGTGACATTCATGCGTCATGTTGTGTTTGATAAAGGTGTGAAGGTAGACCCTAGGAAGACTGACAGTGTTACGAACTGGCTGAAACCTCTTAATCCCACAGATATCTGTAGCTTCTTGAGATTTGCTAGTTATTATCGTAGGTGCATAGAGGGATTTTGTTCAGTTGTAGCTCCACTCACAACCTTGACGAAGAAGAAAGTTATCTTTGAATGGGAGAAGACTTGTGTGAAGAGTTTCCAAGAGCTCAAACAAAAACTCACTTCAGCCCCGATGCTTACTTTGCCTAAGTGTGGTGAGAATTACATTGTTTATTGTGATGCATCTTGGGTTTGTTTGGGTTGTGTTCTTATGCAGGGTGGTAAGGTGAGAGCTTATGCGTCCAAACAACTAAAGGTTTATGAAAAGAATTATCCCACTCATGACCTGGAGTTTGCAGCTGTTGTGTTTGCATTTAAACTATAGAGGCACTATTTGTATGGAGTGCATATGGATGTGTTCACAGACAACAAAAGTCTCCAGTACGTGTTCTCACAGAGGGAGTTGAATCTACGTCAGCTGAGGTGGTTGGAGTGGTTGAAAGACAACGACATGAATGTCAACTACCATCCAGTTAAGGCTAATGTTGTAGCTAATACTTTTAGAGGGATGAACATGGGAACTACGACCCACGTTGAATACGAGAAGGAGTTGGTGAAAGATGTACACAGACTAGACAGACTTGGTGGGCGGTTTGTTCACTCTACTAGTGAAGGTGTTTCAATTAATCCTAGTTCTGAATCATCCTTTGTAGTTAGGCAAAGAAGGGTCAACATCTTGATAATGTGTTGATGGAGTTGAAAGACTTAGTGTTTTTAAAAATGAATGAATCTTTTGTTTTGGTAGTTGGTAACATAGTTAGGTACCAGGACAGGCTGTGTGTACAAGATGTGGATGAATTGCGGACCAAAATTGTTGCAAAGACCCATGGTTCCAAATATTCGACACATCAAGGTTCCAATAAGATGTACCATGACCTTAAGCAGATATATTGGTGGGAAGGCATGAAGAAGGACATTACTAAATATGTGGCCAAGTGTCCTAATAGTGAACAGGTTAAGACAAAACATCTAAACCCTGGCAGTCTTACTCAGAAGATCGACGTTCCGACTTGGAAGTGGGAAGCCATTAATATGGACTTCGTGAATGGTCATCTAAAGACTAGGAAAAACATGACTCGATATAGGTTATTGTGGACAGGATGACTATGTTTCCCAACTTTATCCCTATAAAGTCTACTTACATTGCCGAGGATTATGCAAGACTCTACATATGAGATTGTGAGATGGCATGGGATTCCTTTGTCTATCATTTCAAATAGAGGAGCTCAGTTCACTTCACATTTATGGGGATCCTTCCAAAAGAGAATAGGCACAAAGGTGAAGCTTAGTACTTCCTTTCATCCTCAGACTGATAGGCAGGCAGAGCGCACCATTAAGACATTGGAGGATATGTTGAAGGTGTGTGTTATTGACTTCAGAGGTAGCTGGGAAAATAATCTTTCTTTGATAGCGTTCTCGTACAATAATATCTACCACTCCATCATTGTGATGGCACCGTTTGAGGCGCTGTATGGTCGAAGGTGTAGGTCTCTATTTGGGTGATTCGAGGTTGGAGATACATCTCATTAGGTCAAGAGGTCATTCATGAGGCCTTAGAGAAGGTCAGGATGATTAGGGACAGGTTGGCTACTGCTTACAGTCGGCAAAAATCTTATGCAGACAATGGAAAATGACCCTTAGAGTTTGATGTTGGTGACCATGTCTATTTAAATATATTACCTATGAAGGGGGTGATGAGGTTTGTCAGGAAGGGGAAGTTGAATCTGAGGTATTTTGGGCCATATGAGATCCTACAATTTGTTGGTGAGGTGGCCTTTGAGTTGGCATTGCCTGCGGAGCTAGATTCTATTCATCCACTCTTTCATGTGTATATGTTAAAGAAGTTCTTAAGTGATCCAACATCGATTTTACCTGTTAAAGTTTTGGGGGTTAATGAAGACTTGTCCTATGATGAGATTTTAGATATACAGGTCAAACGGCTGAGATACAAAGAGGTTGCCACAGTGAAGGCATTGTGGAGGAACCATCTTATCGAGGGTTCTATGAGGGAGGCCGAGTCCGATATGAGATCCCTATATCCTCATCTTTTCAGTCCCTGGTGTAAGACTTCCTACTCTTAAGTGAAAGTTTCCATATCTCTTTATTGTTTGTTTCTATTGCTTGATTGTGTATAGTAACTATGTTATGATCTGACTGGCATTAGGCTAGATAGTTAGTAGCATCATTCGGGGATGAATGTTCCTAAGAGGGGGGGGGGATAATGTAAAAATCCTAAAAATGGATATTCTAAGTAATGCTTATTGTGCCTAGAATGCCTACGATTAGACCGGGTTCACATGAATTTATGCTCGTAGAAACTGACCTTTGAACCTTTGCGACATCCAAGACAACTAACTTGCGGATTTATTTGAGCTACGAAGGTTGGGTCCAGTCATGTAGGGCTCCCAAATACGAAGAATTTACTCGGATGAGTCTTTGCCAGATTAAAGAAGGGGAAATCTTAAGTTTGGACGGTCTAGGGGAAAAATGGTCTTTTTCTAGGCTAAGGATAGTATTGTAATTACCCTAAATATGTAATTAATTATTAAAATTATAAGGTTGATGGCTATTTTGGGTAGAGAGGGCATAAATTGCCCTTTCAGCAAAATCTTGCTTCACCCGTTTTCGAACCTAGGTTTGTGCAATGATTTAATTTGTTTTATTAAAATTGGTTAATTAATTTAATTTATTAATATTTAACATAAAATTTACGATAAAGGAAAATTAGATTTTAACTATTACTTATTTTTTATTAAATAAGATATTTTATTTGACTAAGTCTTGCCTAAGAGTCCTAGTTGACTAAGTCTAAACTACTTCACCTGTTTCAACACTCTTTCACGTTTAACTCTCTCTCGCGTCAATGTCTCTCTCTTTGTTTCTACGTTCTCTCTTCCTAACCAAAACACAAGAACTTAAAAGCAGTGAAAACCTCTTGACACTTGATGAACTTTCACGATAAAAACATATACAAAACGTTAATTAAAAATTTAAGTCAAACAGAAGGGTTTTCCGTTGAGTTTTGTGTTAAGGTTTCGAGACTTGGACGTTGGTTTGGAGAAGATGTTTGGGAAGTAGGTGCAAGGGCTGAACGACGTGAAATAAGGTATGGGTTTTCTTAATCTTGGTATCTTTTTCCGAGAGACCCTTAAGTCTCAGATGAATCTACTCCAAAAACTAAGGTTGCTCCCATTACATGTTCCCGGTCACTAGCTCCCAACGATCTTAGGTTGGTATGTCAGCTGGTAGATTAGACGTGTAATGTGATGTCTATGATGAATATGTTTATAAAACTGTGCTCGAAATCGTATGACTAATAATTTATGTCTTCTGAAATTATGTGAAAAATTATGTGTGTGCAATATGCAATCCGTGACATATACTGTTGGTGTAAACTTCGAAATTGACATGTTTTATGGTTGTATATGATGTGCACAAACTCGTATAAATCTTGTTCATATCTGGTGTAATATGGATGATTGGAGTGGTTTAAAAAAATTTAGATAAATTTAACTATTAAACAAGACCTAAAAACATACTAAATGATCCATGAATTACCCTAAGACCTAATGTATAAATGTTGATAAAAAAGAGACAAAATTTCCATCATTTTATAAGCTTTCTTCGGCCAAACAAGTATGAAAAAAATCTGAAATTTTAAATGAGTATGAAATAGGTGAGGTGAATAGGAATTGAACCTGAGATCTCACATAAAATATCATCATTAAAAAAACATATGACGAAATGGGGTTAAGGGGAACCGAACTTGGGTGACCTTGACTGAAAATGATAATATTTCACTAAGGCATATTTTAATTAATTAAGATAAAAAGAGTGAGGCACACGGAATTCAAACCCTAGTGCCCTTTGTCGACTCTCCTAAGGCAGAAATGGAAATAAAGAAATGAGAGGTGTGGCATTCGAACATAGTAAAATAATGGAGAAAATAAATGTGTAGAGTGGGGATTTAACACCAACCTCTTGAATGGATTAGAGAGTTAGGAGAAAATAATGTGGAGAGTTGGGGATTGAACCCACAACCTCTTGGATAGGTGAGAAAGTTATGACATAAAATAAAAGAAGAAAAATAATGAGTTTGTGGGGGATTGAACCCACATCCCTCGACTTAAACGAATAAGGAGAGGAGAAAAAAAAATATTATGGAGTTTATAGGGATCGAACTAGGGTCCCCCAAATCTTAAAAATGCAATTAAAAAATTTAAAATAAGATTAGGTGTTGTCCAAGGGATTCGACATCGAGTTCCCTTGCCCAATTCCGTATTGACACATAAGTTATACGCAAGTAAATATTTAATGAATGTTGCCTGTAAAGATTAAAATCAATATCTTGGCATATCTACGAGATGCATAAGTCTTGAATCACATAATCTTGGTACACATGAATGACATAGAAAAACTACGAACGAAGACTCATGGCTTCTATTTGACTCATAAGTCTAGAATACGTTCAAAAGAAAGTGAGCCAAAGATGTATGTGATAAAATGATGTAACCCTAGGAGGGTAAACTAAGAGTGTGAAACACACTAAATGTCCAAGTGCATTGTCGTAAGATGAAATGAACATTTTCGTGAAGCGTTGAGTATTTATGAAAAGCAAATGTGTTAAGGTTGATGAATGATATGACAATATTATAAGAGGCCAATGTGAAAGATTAGAGAAATCTCAAGTGAGCCTAAGTAAATTTTACCAAAACGTACTCACCTATGAGAGTGTAAAGCTAATGAAGAGACCAGGTCTATGAAAACTCTAATGAAAGTATTGAAATTAATGCATACTTAATACTAATGATGTAATGAGAAATCATCTAGTGAGCTGTGATGTCCTCATGCTAGAAGCCTTATTTCTTTATGTATGAGTGGAATGTTACAGAACTTTATACTGAGCACCGATAGGCTAGCTATGAGCAGTGATGCCTTCCTTTGGGAAAGGCGGAGGGTCACTTAACACTCTTAGATGAGACTTTTCGTCATGCTTGGTATGGTTCTCCTTATATCTCCTAGTCATTGAACCTATACTTCCAATACAGGGATATAGAAGGGTTCGACTCCCTATATATGCTAGCATGTTCAGGTCTCTTTGGATGATTATTCCACCTCTTTTTGGTGTGAGGAACACACTGAATTTCATGATGCTCACATGATCAATGTCGGTTAAGGTTAAATTTCCCAAGAAAGATTAATTCAAGCCTCAACCAATACAAATAATTTAATGAACGATACAAAAGGTATTCGGATAGGTGAATAAAGAATTTATCTAGACATAAGTAATGACACTAGATTATTCTTGGTCATTGCCCAACGAATCTGATAAGATTCTTAAACTACATCCTAGGTATGACAAGGGGTTGCACTTTTATATGAAAGAATGAAAAATGAAATACGTGTGAATGAGTGAAGCAGACTCTGTGTTTACTAAATGAGGCTCCCTAGTGAGGTCCCATATGTAGAACCCTCATTTTGGGAAGTCCAAATGTCATGTCCATGATTAAAAGGTCTTATGAAATGAAAGAATGATATGGAATATGGTATATGATATGTGAAATATGTTATATGCTGTTTGCAAAATAACATGTATGATGATGCATGTTACTCTCATGGCATGACTATCCCAATCCGAATTTGGCAAGTCCACTGCGTTGACTTTCCATATATATATCGTTAGGAAAGAAATCTTCTTAATAATTCACGTCCTTATTGTGTGCTTGCATATACCAATACATAGTACAAGTGTGTACTTATCCCATACAACTGTATACTTTTAGGTGCAGGCACAGGCGGACGCAAGAGCTTACGATACGACGTTTTAGCTATTCGGACGTGGAGCATTCATCCGGACTTGGTAGGCCCTCATGCATTCAAGGATGTCTAATGTTAAAATCTAGATTAGATGTAGGTTTTAGCTAGTGGAGTATGTTCCACTAACGTTTCTTTCCCCTATTATTTTATACATTATATTGGTGCCGTTTTGGAATGTTTACGTTTAATGCAACGTTGAACTATTTCTCTCATTTGATGATCTTAATATTAGATGGTTGATTGTGAATGCCTATAATGTTAAGTATAATGTGTTTCACATGAAATATGAAAATAAATAGTTCAAATTTTCCGCTAAAATTAGCCTAGATGAAGTAACAATGACGTATCTAAGCTTATCTGCAACCTCTGATAGGTTAAAGACACCACTCTCTTGTTGGGTCTATATTCTGGTCGTGAAAATTTCAAAGGGCTACGGTTCCTTAATTGATATTCTTATTTTGAACTTAGATGGTTAATGTGATGACATTCAGACACTCCATTTTACTAAATAAAAGAGTTGGACATTGAGAGTTAAAAGTTATAAATTTTACGCAGTATTTGATGTTTTATGCAAGGATGATATATTAAGGGATTGTATGAGACCACTCTGGTCAAGTACATCGTGTTACGACATGGGGGTACGGTCGGGTAGTGATACTCAACCAACAATTAACTAGCTTCCCTTGTTAGAGATAGTGGTAATAACCTGAGATGGATTAGTTCTTGCAACACATTATTAAATGAAAACGGGCTGAAAACATCTATAAAATTTCTCACATAGAGAAGTGGGTCTTCAAGATTCAACCCTCCATTGATACTCTTTATTTGCTGGAGAGGAAGATTTGTGCTCGCTACATCAATCATAACATCCTTTTAATATTACGGTAGACAAACTGCACCAATTCCACCCAATTGGATTTTATTTTTCGCACTACCAACATTATCAACATTATCTCGGTGACTTTCTTGTATACCATTAATCTATGTCTTGTGCATTCTCTCTTCTGCTCAGTACAATAAGCAGCAACACATTACAACCTAATTTGAATCATGTACAATGACAATTCACAAGTTAAATTTCCATAAAATAACCTTACACATGCTACTCCCTCGATATGGCACAATTTTTATTTAACATTATAAGAACACCTCGTAAGATTCTAGGTATGCAAATATTGTAAATAAGTATTAAACCTAACTAAATGAGTTAGGGTCATCCCATAGAGTATAATTCTATTATGAGTTCGACTGTAAAGTTATAATGATTCCTTTTTCAACTGAACGAATAACGTTTTAGGAAACTAAGAACCAAAGTGAAGATATACCCGCAATTACAAGAAATCAATTTTTAGACTAGAAAACTACATCAAAACAAACAAGGAACAATAAAATAGACAGAATAAACTTAGGGGATTGACTAACACACTGGAAGGTGTTATGTCGCGGCCGGGGAGTCATCCCTAGACGTAACATGGCGTATTTAATCTCTCTGATGTCTTATTCAAGCTCTTATATATCTTTAATCTCATAGACTTAAAAGCGCTTAAAAATATTTCATACCATAACACAAGACAAAAGACTCATTTTAATTAAAAAACATTAGTACATAATGAGGACACTAAATCTCATCTTGCAATCTTAGATAAGATTTCATTAGAATAGGGACACGAATCTTAATAATACAAAAGAATATTTATATACTATTACATAAACTTAAATAAACTTTGACACGGAAGTGCTTGAATCATCAAAGACACACTCTAACATTGTAATAGTAATCTAAACTATTCATTTTAGGAAATAGCCTCTAGCCATAACCACCTTAACTTTGTGTAAAAATATGAACAAGAATGGTATTAGTATAAGAATTCACATATGATAACCATGCCAAAACATGCTTCTAAATAAGACATTTACGTAGAAACCATGCATCTTGCCTTTCAGAGAAACTTCATAAGCATTTGATACAATAAGAATAATATAGTTCACACACATTATATAAAACATGGAATACCATGCAAAATGACATATAAAGAAATTTATCACAGTTAAGACACATTTCATATATCCAATACATTACCTTTCCCTTTTACCTTTACTTTTTTCCCTAAAGTTACCCTTAAGTAATAGTTAGTGCAATGCATGAATAGTGTCTCAATCCACCACTTATACAAAAGAATCACCTTAAGGTTATTAAGGTGAACATTGATATCAACTTTTATCATGAACATAACCCTCATGTAAGAACCATTACCTAAGACAAACCCAAGTCACACTAGTCCAATGTGCAAGAATCATAACATAATACTATTCACACCAAGTACTCCTATGAAGTAACCCTATACTAAGAACATCATATTCAACAAGTCACAACATATGCATTTAACATTAGACATAAGAACAACATACTTCATAGACTTCATATAAGAACTCATTCATTTATTACATCATAGTCATAATCCATTTTGTCTTTTTGAACATCTCAAGGAAAAAATTCACACACATTATCATCATATTAACAATTCACTTTACATCTATTTCCCTCAAGTCCATGATTCCAACATGTATCGATCGCCAAGAAGTAAACACAACCACCATAAGAGAACCAAACCATAAAACATCAAATCGAATACTATAGACTAGAAGTTTGGTAAATTTTCTTATTCTACCAAACATTATCATCATAGATCATTCCTCAACAATTCATAATCAAAAGATATTGATAGTAATATCATTCAACAATACATCACAATGTTAGCATAATTATGTTAACATTTAATCAAGATCACAAAATCCACTTTCTAGGCTAAATTGAGTGATTAGGAGATCATAGGTTGTCCATGGAATTATATTCAAAGTCATCTTAATCACTTTGAGTAAACATATTCATCATCACAATGACTTTGAAAACCATTTGACAATGAACCCACGTTTGGATTGGAAATTAGGAAATTTGATCATAGAAAATCTTTAAAAAATCATTGATAAAGTTTATTGAATGGAAGGTTCTCCAATTACAAGAGTTATCAAACCTTTTTGATTTAATGTCCATGAAATTGGATAAGAAATAAGTTATAAACCCATTTTCTAGCTTGAACTTAAACTTTGCCTCCAATGGAGATTATAGAGAATTTATTTTTGGAGGGAAGGGTTTAGTTTTGAAGAATGAATTATAATTATAGGTTTAGGTGTTTTAAAACATTTAATATACCTTAAAATAGGTAAAATAAACATCCCCAAAATAGCCAAAACACCCCTACACTTGATTGGACTTTTAGACACATCAAACTTTACTTTCAAATGATGCGGCAAAATATCGGATATAGTTGCTCATTGTAGAGACACTTTAAAATCTTGGTTATGGAATATAATTTGAAGCTGAAACATTAGTGTTGAGACCACGACATGAGGCAATTTTCACCTTTAAGTTACTAGTGTGTGTCGCGCAAGAAGCCTTAAACACCTGCTACCTAGCAACTTTCTTGACCAACATATGGGTACTCCTCAAGAACCCTTATGGTGGTCCTCGGGAAGTCATACCCATGTGTTTTGAACATAAACATGTTTATTAAGACACTAGGGTCACTCCACTGTTTTTAGAATCAAAATAACACGTAAAAAAAGGAAAACATACTAGGACACACTAGCACACAAAAGACTAGTTTCTGGACGTTTGGTCATCTTTTGAGTTTCAACCTCAAAACTTTTTAAACCAACTATTAGAAGTTGTTCACAACCTTATTAAAAATATATTAACTCATACAAATCATGTGAGACTCTAGTTTATCGTAGTTCATTTTTATGGGTGTAACATTTAAGTCAATGGGTGCAAATCAATACAAATGTTGTTAATTCCTCATGGGTAAAATAGACTATAGGTAGGACACTTTTAAGTGAAATAATTACCTTATTTTCAGTGAGTTCTTTCAAACCTCAATGCATTCCATAAGTATAAAAGACTATGATCTAATCAAAGCTACTCTCTCGAGCTAGATATAAATGATAAACCCTGAATTTCACTTTCTCAAGCTGAAACTGTCATCACCCATTAGTTATGGAGGCCAAGTTACTATCATAGCTCTAAACTTCTCTTCAAGCATGAATAACACCACGAGGTACATTCCACTTAGCATACTAATAAGAGTTCAACCAAAGTAATTACTCATACCCACATAATATTATAACATAAAATTTATAATTACTCACACCTATTAAGTCAAACGCAACAATTTGTTACGTTGTCAAAAACTCAAGATTGGGCTTTTGGCCAACCATCTTTAAAAAATAAAATTTGATAAATGTTTTATGTTCCATAGATGGGTATGTAAAAAAATGAAAGTCTAAAATGAATAATATTTTTTCTATTATAATAACCAATTGAAAAACATTGCTAAAATTACTCGAAATAAACAAATGCAGTGTTTTTGCTATCTATATATTTGTCCTCACAATTTCTGAATGATTTTCCTCTCTTAAAAAAAACATTATACTAATTTGAGGGGTGGATTATCTGGGCCGATTATTGAGGAAAGTCAAGCTCTGCCTATCATCCTTTATCTCCTTTTCATTATTCATGTCTTCATCATTCCAACACTATAATTTTGGGCATTCTAAATCCAAACCACAGATCATTTCCATGATGTTCCCTTTAATCATTTACCTTGCTAATTTAAGTTCAGTTTGGCTTCACTCAGGACTTTAGGCGACATGCACGGTAATCATTTCCCCATGCACTCAACAGATCGCCGATAAGGAATGCTCTTTTCCTAAGTTCTTTTAATCTAAAGCTCAACTTTAGGCGATCCAAAAGTTAATAGGCATTCCTCCGAGTTCTCTTGGGGACGTTTGGCTTATTTTTATCTTCATTTTCAGCTTGTGTTGTTCATTTATTCTATTTATTTCCTAGTTTAGTTCCTCAACCCATACACTTGAAATTCAAGGTTTTTTAAATAGTTTGTGGAAAAACTTTAGTATGTAATCACTAAACCAATGTAAATCATAAATATATAAGGTACAAAAACTCTTAACGTACCAATGACTACATGCAAAGAATCTTCCTTATCCTGGAAATATTGCCGAATAAAAAACATGTTTTGGCACTGACCGCCACCAGTACTAGATGAGTTACCATTTGGGTCAGGTGACATGCAAGCGCCTCTGAAATTGTTTATTGAGATCTACCATTTTTACCAACTTGACCTTGTTTATATGAAGAACAATTACTCAAACTCTGACAAGTCATACCACACCCAAAACATCCTTCCCTTTCTGTAAGACACTCGCCCAGATGATTCTTACTATACATAGGGAATGTTAGGTAGGTTTTTATTCCTGAAACACTCACGTGATACTTAGAGAAGGATTCCCTACCCCTATAATAATTTAGGATCTTTGAATATGGAACACTAGCTTATGAGGTGCTAGAGTGGAATACTTTTTGCTAAAAGTGAAAGCGACTTCCACTATTGATTTTTATTGAAAATAGTCATTCTTTCCAGTGCTAGCCTTTTTTTCTAATTATCCTATTCGCAAAGATTATGTCCCTCAAGCTTTTGAGATTTATTTATTATCCTAGAGATATTCAAATCTTCCAGCAACATAGCATTCCTACACTTTATTTTATCTAAGTCAGATACCCCATATAGAAATTTTTTATTTGATCTCTGGAATAATTAACCATATAAGGAGTATAGTTGAAGATTTGAGTAAACTTGATCACATACTCTTAGATTGTCATGTCACAGTGCCACAAATTCATGTACTACAATGCATTTGACTTTCTCAACTCTCTTGAAAAACCCTATCTCGAAAAGTCTCACAAAAACATTCTCAACTGATAGGTGTTGCATCAATACCCATGTCTTATTTTCATTGAGTATACCTGATATGAGCTACATCCATAAGATGATAGGATGGAAACTTTACCCTATTGTTGCTTGTCACTTGATTCACTCATTGCATACTCTAAAGATCATTTTGACCTCATCTATGATGTTTTGGGATCCTCAACATTATGTAATCCTAATAACTCAGGAAGATTCATATTAACAAAATCACGAACCCTGGTTTCTATTTATGCACCACTAGCATTGGTAAGAACTAAAACCTTATGGTTGTTCTGATTAGTCACACTCGGAGCCAAAATTATAACTTGATTCGTAAACCCTGCATTAGAAACTTCCTAATCAGCGATTCGAGAAGTTGTGTTTGCATTAATTTGGTAATTTCTACGAGGAGGCATGATCTAAAACATATTACCTTGAGTTAGAAGGAAGAATTACATCATACCTTATGCACAATAAGTGTAACGAGAAATTGAAGTTCCCTAAAACACATTGTAGTCTCTCTTTCATTATATGTGGTGCACTTCACACTCTTTAAAATGACTATACTTATTGTGAATTCCAATACATCCTAGGAATCTTAAACCTAATGATCTGATACTAAATTTTCATGTCCTAATTGTACGCTAAGGATGCGAACACATGACCTAGAATCACGAGTGACCCAAAGCAAACCCTTATTGCATATTATATGCATACTAATAGATAATTCAATTAAGAAAGGACTCATTGAAAGCTTAAATCCTTATTAAATTGAAGTGAATGGGAATTCCCATTAGTATCTCAATAAATGAAAATTAAGAGTTTAGAAACAATAGAAAAGTCAAACTTATGAGCTAAACCTGAAACTCACTAGTATGAATATAGCCTCTAACTAACTATAAGTATTGGCAAATTCCCCAACTAAATCTAATAAAAACAAAAACAAAAACTAAAACTAAAAGCAAAAGAAACATAATACTTTCAATTGTCCTCGAAGGATGAATAATCACCACGACAATTTTTAATTGAAGAT
>JAKWJD010001648.1:0-37180 GCA_027705065.1 Solanum peruvianum | reverse complement strand
ATTGAATGTTGTCACTTCACAATTGATATGAAAATATACAATGGGTTCAAAATCTAAAGTATATACAAGTTTTTGAAAAACATGTATATCATCCTCATAAGGATTAAATAGATTCAAAATGCATAGAGTATATACAAGTATTATTATGCAAGTTGATAACTATAATTGGAACTCTTTAAAGAGTCTTCAAAAGGCAATAGATTATTTGCTAAAAGAAGTTAAAGTAAGGAACTTGAGAAATCTTTGACCCTGAAAGGAAGAGTCATAAAAGGAGATAGAAAAAAACATATTTCGTCAAGATTTTTCTACACTCATGAGCTCCCAAGAATGGTGATATCAACATGCAAGAGGTCTGTTCAAGTAATATTATTGTTGATTTATTTACCAAGTCTCTATCAACTACAACTTTCAAGAAGATGATGCACAAGCTTGGAAAACGAAGATTCTAGTCTCTGAATTGATGTTGTCATTAGGGAAAGTTAATACGCGATGTACTCTTTTTTCCTCACAAGGTTTTGTCCCACTGGATTTTCTTGTAAGGTATTAATGAGGCATCCATAATGCATATTATTCGATATATGTACTCTTTTTCCTTCACTAGATTTTTTCCCATTGGGTTTTATCTAGTAAGGTTTTAACGAGGCACATAATCTACTGACTTTCAAAGGCGAGTATTATAAACATATTTGTATAGTGAATATCTAATTATGTGGAGTCCTTTTAGGATATGGTTAGAAATCCTACTTGGAGACCAAGTTAGGTTTTTTCTGATAAATAAAGAGATTTTCCTTATTTGTAAATAAAATTTGTGAAAGAACTATAAATCTTGAATGTATTTCAAAATGAATAAGAAGTCTTTTCTCTTCTCCCTACTTTATTCTTCTTCTAAATTTATATAATTTTATATACAAATAAATATAATAACCTTGAATTCTAACTATTTCAATAATTTGTTATTAGAAGAAAAGCAAGGATTTTTGAACTTTTGATTAGTGTTTGATTTGCTCGTTGACTTGCTTATGACGAATTGGAGAAGAAAGTGTCGTGATGTTATATTATATAGGAAGCTTCTACAATATTCCACAGATTCTGTTTTCGAAGGAGTAATTGCCTTTTTTGTCATTTGAACGAATTGAATAGGGGTACATTTGAAATGATATAATTAACTATTAAAAATTGTTTAGTTTTTTGAAATTAGCATATATTATTTAAAAATAATGTAAATAGTATTATAAATTATAAAATTAAAATTTTAAAATATTTTATAAACATACAAAAATTTAAGTGGACTTTAAAATCTTAAAAGTGACAAATAAAATTGAAATAATAAATTAACCACATTAGAAACTAACATAAAAAATGTTATAAATGACATAAATAAAACATGGAATAACATATAACGATTTAACTTACTCTCTAATTTTTTTTGTATCAAGAAAATTGAGATTAAAAGAATTATATTGAAGTACTATTTATATATTATGTAAGAAGAGTCATAACTCGACAAGTGAGAGCTAACTTATGAATATGCTTTTCTGAACCCGTTTAGTCATAATTTTTTAAGTAAAATTTGAAAAAGATAAATAAATAGTCTTTATTCATCTAATTTCTTATTATTTAGCAAAAACTTTTGGCGAATAACTCAAATTCTCAAACACTAAAAAAAGCTAGTATTTAGGTGAAATCTCATTATTTGAGATCTTTTAAAAAGTAAAAATCTACATTAAATTTTATCTTTTACAAAAACATTTTCTATAATGGTTATTTATGCTCTATTACATATTTTTTTTAACGTGAACAACAAGTGACGAAACACTCGGTGAATATAAAAGTAATGATATAGTTGTTGATAAAAATGATGAACAATCGACTCAGAATAACAAAGTCATGTGTTTTGTCTACTTTACGTTGTATGAAACGTTGTTTATTGCACTCAATTCAAACTACCAATTGCTCTTATGTCATGAACATTATTTGTTATTTATTGAATATCCAATTAATTTAAAATACAAACTTATGATTAATTTTGATGATTTTTAAAATTTACGAATATAAATCATATTTTTTCTATAGGTGAATTTGTTTTTCCAATTATAATTCAAGCTTTTTCTTCCCTTTTAGTTTCAGGTTGAGAGAAAATGAGATGACTCAGGCAAAACAATTGGCAAAGTGTTTGGTCATCTTTTAAATCTTTAAATTGAAATCCATTAAAAAATGAAAATAAATTGATCTGGGTCAATTCTAATAGCTTAGAAGAAGTAACCCACCAAATCACTCCTCACAAATAGTAATATTCAACATTTTCGTTTAGAGGATCCGAAAAATAAAAATAAAAATAAATAAATAAGTAAGTCTTTTAAAGTAAAAAAAAAAAAGCACTAACAACAAGAAAAAAAAACACTTAAAAAAACCAATAAAAACACACAAAAACAGAACTAAAATTAAAAATATAACTAAAAAATAAAACGCTTTGATTGGGATTGGAACCCCAAGTGACGCACAAACATATTTCAGGAAGACTTGACACTACGTCATCAACTTTTCTTTGTTATTAAGGAGGTCATATATATATATATATCTATATATATATATATATATATATATATATATATACTATATATATATATATATATATATATATATATATAAACACAAAAAAGTTATTTTATATATATAATGTATTTTTTTATAAAGGGGTTCGGTTGAATTCCCTTGATAACTCCAAAAAAGATTTGGACCATTACCACCAAGGTAATAGAGAAAAGCCATGAACCAGAAGCTGGAGTTTCAAGACTTTTAGTCCAACTACAACTTATGATAGTGACTTGGGCAGTGAAGAGTTTGATGAAGATGATTAGGATGATACGCTAGACATTTATTTGATAAGGTAGCCAAGAGTATGGCTGGCAGTGGTACCGGAACCGGCAAAATCGGACCGGTAATTACCGGAACCGGTATTGTGTGTACCGGTATAGTTCCGGAACCGGAATCGGAACCAGACCGGTCCGGGAAACCGGTAAAATAAATATTGTTCCGTTCCGGTCCGGTAGTAAACCGGTACTATATCGGACCGATCGGACCGGTATCCGGACGAACCGGATTTTAAAAAAAATTAATTGAATCTAATTTTTATTATAATAATTAAGCAATTTAAAAATTTAAATTTCAAAGTTTAAAGTTATAAATTTAAAATTTCAAACTTTAATTTCAAAATTTTAAATTCAAATTTTAAAGTTAAATTTAAATTTCAAACTTTAAAGTTATAAACTTTAAAGTTTTAATTTAAAATTTTCAAATTTAAAATTTCAAACTTTAAATTCAAACTTTTAAAGTTTGAAAATTTTAAATTCAAATTTTAAAGTTATAAAATTAAATTTCAACTCTTAAAGTTTGAAATTTTTGAATTTAAACTTTAAAGTTATAAAATTTAATTTTTGACTATATCAAAAATTAAATTAATACAACAATATTAAAAAACAATTAAGGCGAATAGCCTATATTTTTATTAATATATATTTGATATTACAATTACATTTACAAAAATATTAGTTTGAATTAATAGTTGGTGCCACCATATAAATCCCTTCGTAAATCATTCAACATTTCTTTAGTAACATGTTCGGGAATAGTTGAATAGAAAGATCTTCCATTGCTTCAATCTCGTCGTCACTATAATCCTGCATTACTCTTCAACGTCATCTTGAAATTTGGTCGGTAGTGGTTCACGACCCAAATTTCTTCTCTCGGCAGTAATCCAATCTCGAAATAATACCGATATCTCCAAGCTGTCGGCTGCTAGTGAATGCCTATGTTCTCCAAGTTGAAACCTTGCTGCACTAAAGATGCCTTCCGAAGCTACCGACGACGCTTGCATTGCTAATATATCTCGAACCATCGGTACTAGTTTTGGAAATCCTTTGGTGCGCTCTCTCCACCATTTGGGAACATCTTCAGTAGGTTCTGTAATTTGATTAATATATGCATCAAAATCATTTCTATTATAGTGAGAAAGTTCAAGATAATCCTCTAAATAATTATCAATATTATTTTCATCAAATCTAACCCTAGAGCTTTCAGGTTCATTTTCACTTGATAAATTTTTATTAGCATATATAAATCATACAATTTTCTTGCTTCAATTTTTATGCTATCTTTAAATTGTTGACAGAAATTTCTTCTAATTCATCATTAATATCTAAGTTAAAATATTTTTTTCAACCATTCTTGATGAACCGAAATCTTTATACATAGGGTGAAACAAACATGCAGTTAAATAAATTTGAGGAATAGGAATATAATATTTTTTAAATTTTATAATCATTTTTTCAATGGTTTGTTGAAATCTTGGTTTATTTTTAAATTTATATAATTTAGAAAGAATCATACAAATATCAGGCAAAACAGTACAAATGATGGACTATAAAGTACGGAAATTCTTTTGTAGTTAAGTAAAAAACTTTTAGGAAATCTATAAGTTCATTTATATCACGCCAATCATTATCATCTAGTCTATATGTCATATCAGAATTATGAGCATTCCAAACCATTTGTAAGGGTATTTGATATTCATAAGCGACTACAAGCATTTCATATAAAGTATTCCATCTAGTAGCCACTGTTTTTGGAATTTTTCTAGGTGGAAGATTATTTTCAAAACAACGATTTTGAAAATCTTTACGCCGAGACTTAACTTGACAGTTACATATAAGATGGCATGCATTTTCAACTTTCGTACATCCGTTATCATACATATTTACACCATCTCTAACCATCAAATTATATATATGTGCAGTACACCTAATATGATAATTATCACCATAAAAAGGACAAAGTGTAGTTTTTAAATATTGAACAACAGAATTATTACTTGAAGCATTATCTAAGGTTATACTACTTATTTTATCACATATTTCATAATTGTAAATATCTAAAATAGTTTGAGCAATATAACTACCGGTTTTTTGCATTTGAACATTTATAACCTAAAATTCTTTTTTGCATATAAAAATTTTAATCAATACAAAACAATGTGCAGTAACAGTCAAATAATCGTTACCATTTACACTACGATCCATATCAGAAGTAATAGCTATTTTACAAGTATATAAATAAAATAAACAACGAAGATATTTTTAAATGTTGTGCATGATAATCAAATAACAGCCTTTTTTATTGTATTTCTAGCAAAACCTTTAAAATTTGGATTATATACAATTTGAATATAATATATAAAACCGGGATTTTCAGCAAAACTAAATGGCAAACCCATAACACTATCATTTTAGCTAGTTCTTCAAGATCTTTTTCTCTACTATATGAAGGTAGTAAACTAGAGCCAGAAACATTGACGGATTTAATTGTGTTTGTACCATTTTAGAGCCGCCTACTCCTACATTTTCAGGAAGGGTTGTACCGTTTTTTTTAGCTTCCGCACCGCTTTAGCATGCAAAAATTCATTTTTACAACAAGACATTAATGACTACTTAAATGTCCCGTCCCGCCAGATTTGCCCACAGTTTTATGATTTAATTATGTTTACATTTATTACAAATAGCTTGTGTTTATCTTCGTTTTGTGTCATAAATTGCCAACAACCGATTTTTTTAACACGTTCTACCTTAGGCCTATAGGATGTACTGGGGGGAACTGGGGCAGGACAACGAAAGGGAGCGGGACTAGGAGTAGTAGTAGTCGTAGGTGGCTGAGTTTCATCATCATCATCATCAAAAATAGGCGTATCAGTATAATTATCAATATCATTATCATTATCATTATCATTATTACTAGGCAAATCCTCATCAAAATTACCAAAGCGACGTTGTAAATGTTCATGATAAGGATCTAATCCTGATTACTATCAATATTAAAAACCGTATCATCAACATGTGTATAATCATCCGTATTTATTCTTAATATAGTAGATTTTTTAGTTTTGATTTAGAAGAACTACCGGTTTTTGCATTATCGGAGGATGTAAAGTTACAAACATTTCTACACGCTCTAATGCACTTTTTTCCCCTTTCCTTTTGAACAATATTTTTTCCGAAATTAAACGTGAGATTAAATATAATAAGAAAAATGTTATGCAATTATGCAAATAATAAATCAAAATATAAATAATTATTTTAAATATAAATGAAACGTAAAATAAAAGTTAGAACGAATATACCGAACGTCTACTTAAAAAAAGTAGACGTTTATGACCGCCGAAAGCCGAACGTGGAAAGTTGAAAATTGAATTTTGAAGCTCCAAATCTATTTTTCAAAGACCAAGTAAGGCAACACCGGAATTTAAGATATTATATATTATAGAATTAGAGATTAGAGATAGAGAGTTGAGAGAGTAGAAGATGAATAGATGATATTGTGATTTAAAAGAATGAAATTTAGGGATATTTATAAGTAAAAAAATGGGTTAAAGTGTAATTTTTAAAACTTTAGGGTATTAAAAAAGTTAGGGGTGGGGTAGGGGCCCTATTGGATGAATTTCTCTTCAACTAGCCGTTGGAGGGGTGTCACGACCCAAAACCGAGCCGCGACTGGCACCCACATTTACCCTTCTATGTGAGCTCACCAACCAATCTAACCCTTAACATTTCAATATAAAGTCAACAGAAAGTAATGCGGAAGACTTAAACTCATTAATAAAAACCAATTCAATAACTTCTAAAATTCAACATCTATTATTCCCCAAAATCTGGAAGTCATCATCACAAGAACATCTATCCTCAAATTACTAAACTAA
This sequence comes from Solanum peruvianum, assembly GCA_027705065.1. NCBI lineage: Eukaryota > Viridiplantae > Streptophyta > Magnoliopsida > Solanales > Solanaceae > Solanum > Solanum peruvianum. Next base: position 30,435 of record JAKWJD010001648.1, on the reverse strand, counting down.
GAGTATCTAAGAAAGCTAAAATCAGTATAAAAGCTAGTCCATGCCGGAAGTTCAAGGCATCAAGACTTGAAGAAGAGATCCAGTCCAAGCTAGAAGCATTAGCTCACCCTGAAGATCCGGTGTGACGAAGACTGGCTAGAATTACTGTTGAGTTGAAGACGACGGCACGTTTGCTGCACTCCACAAATAACAAAGAAAGAAAACATAAAAGTAGGGGGTCAGTACAAAGCACGGGTACTGAGTAGATATACACGGCCAACTCAAAATAGAAGACAATATATATATATATCAAGTAACATTATAAAACCAACTACATTGCTCAACATGCGACATTTACCATTATCATAACTCTTGGTCATAAAACCAAGCACATCAATGAGGACTCACGCCTCCCCATCATATCATTTGGGAATTAGTTTCATTAGATTGAATTTATTAACATATTTCAAGATTCATTATCTTTCTCCTCTTGTGTCGGTACGTGACACTCCGATCCTATTCTACCCTGGTGCCGGAACGTGGCACTCCGATCCTCATTCTATCCTGGTACCGGAACGTGGCACCCGATTCATATATTATCCTGGTGTCGGAACGTGACATCCGATCCTCATTCTATCCTGGTACCGGAACGTGGCACCCGATCCATATACTATCCTGGTGTCGGAACGTGACACTCCGATCCTCATTCTATCCTGGTAACGGAACGTGGCACCCGATCCATATACTATCCTGGTGTCGGAAGTGACACTCCGATCCTCAGTCTATCCTGGTACCGGAACGTGGCACCCGATCCCGTAATTCATCAAGCCTTCTTTTATACTAAGGCATCATCAATCTCATTATATAATTTATCAAGCCTTCTTTTATACTAAGGCATCATCAATCTCATTATATAATTTATCAAGCCTTCTTTTACACCAAGGCATCATCATTAACAAGTGAATTAGGGTTTCTTTCAAGATTTAGGATTCAATAGCTTCCTCATGCTTATTTTATCACAATTTCATAATCACAATCATGCAAGCATACAATTAAGCATATAGAAGGGTTTACAATACTACCAACACATATCATTCGCTATTAAGAGTTTACTACGAATATCATAGAAAAACCATAACCTACCTCCACCGAAGATTAGTGATCAACAAGCAATTTCCCAAGCTTTGTTTTCTCTCTTCCTCGTTCGATCGATCCTGTCTCTCTCTCTTGTTCTTTCTATTTTTCTTATTCAAAACCCTCCTTCTTTTACCCTAATTAGCATATAATTAAGAATAAAAGATGGCAATAATAACCCACTAATTAACTTAAGGTTACCTCTTTTAACCCCCAAGTAATTAGACTTATTAATATTAACCCTCTAACTTTATAATTGAAGCAGGAATAGTTCAAAACGTCCCTTAAAACGTGTAAAGAAATTCGACCCAGACTGGGATTATGCAACCTGTGACGGCCCGTCGTGCCTGCGACGGTCCGTCTTGCAGGTCGTCGCAAAGTTCAGAGACCCAATTTCCACCAAGGGTCTGTGACGGTCCGTCACGCCTGTGACGGTCCGTCCTGCAAGTCCGTCACGAAGTTCAGAGAGTCGATTTTCAGTACCCAATTTCAAAATTTCTAAGTGTTTTGAAACGAGACCCTGCGACGGTCCGTCGTGCCCATGACGGTCCGTCGTGGGGTCCGTCGTCTCAGCCAATTTTCCAGAAATAAAATCTGCTGCTCAAAACGACTAAACAGATCATTACAGGGGGCCCACTAGCCGTTACCCAACGGCTAGTAACGGCTGTTTAAAAAAAAAATTTAACCGGACCGGATCGGTAATTACCGGAACCGGTAAATTCTGGATTTTACCTTATTCCGTCCCGGTTCCTGTCCTGGAATCGGAAAATTCGGGTCCTAACAGGTACTAACCGGTACCGAACCGGTTCCGAACCTGATCGGGACGGACTGGACCGGGAACCGGTAGGTATCGGTTCCGCTGCCACACATAGCCAAGAGAGAGTTCTCTTGCCTAGGTAATAAAGAAGTGGAAGCAATAAAAATAAAAAGAAGACACATGAAAGGCAACATAGTTGGGATGGTAAGGTAACTGAGGAATTTATTCCAAGACACTTATCAATACGACTGCAAAGCAAAATCATACGATAATTTCAATTAAACGATCCAGTAGATTCAAAAAAAAAAGTGATGAACTATATAGTTTTGTTGGACAAATTTGACGAAGAAGATAAGAAGGAAATATTCCAGGTTACATTATATGGGCAATCCATCTCTTTTAATTCTTACATAAATAAAATGACGTTTGTTTGAGGTTAATAACACTCAACTTTATTCTTAGATTTTATATTTTTTGTATTATATAAACATCCTCATTTATAGTGTCATCACGAGTATATTAGAACTCTATGATAATGATAGAATATTAATTTTCTCTAGCTCTTATTTCTTTATGCTTATTATTAATAGAAGTTTGTTACTTAAGATTAGTAAGATAAGGTCTAGCCCCCTTACTCGTATATTTCTCTTCTTTTTTTATCAATAAAACTAGCCCTAGGTATATTGCCTAGCGGATTTGCTAAAGAAAAACCTGGAGACCACATGGGTTCTACCCAAAAAGATAATTTTACAATAGAAGATTAAAGCTAAGTTATTGATTCAAATTCAACAGTAAAATTAATTTGAAATCATTTGAAATTAACTAAAATAAAAGAAAAAAAAAGAAACATTTACAATAAAGCAGAGTTTGAAGGGCTGTGAAAGGAAGAGGCGTGGAAAATTGAATCAATTTCCATGTGACAATTATTAAATTGATCCAAAAAAGAATTTCATGATTATTTCAATCTTCAAATAGGTTTTTTCTTTCTTGTAATTTTTTAGATCATTCACCACGGATGAAGTTAAAGCTTGGATGAAATGGGAAAAAAGGAAGTTTTTTTTTTTTTTTAAATTGACTGATTAAGTGCGCAATACGCTTTCTATGAGATGTGCTTAAAAAGTTTCAAATAACATGGCATAACTTTGCATAAATTGTCTAAAATAAATAAAATCTAATTAAAATATTTAATTAAAAGAGCCATTGGATCATTTAATGCTTAGCGGCTTGAATTCTTATCAATTTTAGGACGGATTGATCCTAAAGACACTTATACTTGACTTAAATTGTCAACTAAATCCTTCTATTAATGATTCAATTAATTCTTAAACTCGATAAAATATAATATTGTTAACTGCTTTGACCGCTGACCAATTTTATTTGATAACTTAATTGTCGAAATGGAACAAACGCGTTTAAAAGAGCGAAGCATAAACAGAAAAAAATTAAGATTAAAACTAATTATGAACGATGAAAACTTGAGAACAATAATAATTTTTAGTTATTTAAGATAGTGATAACATTAAGGAATAAGGATGTAAAATGAAATACAATTTACTTAAGTTTTTCACTTTTCTCCATTGTTCTTTGTCAGAAATCAGAATTGGTATAGGTGTTTCAACATATGTAACTGCACCTTTATTAGTTGTATACTGTTAATTATGATAAAAGGAAATATGTAATTGCTCTTGTATCAGTTTTTGGTTGATTCTGAACCAGATTACATATGGGTTCTTGTAACTTGGAAAAGGCCAGTGTTATTGTCATTTTCAATGGACCTTGCCTGCAAAGTGTAAGCCAGCCTTATTCTTGTTGCTTTTCAGTTAGTTAATTTAATTTGTTTTACGGTTAGCTAATCATCTGTTTGCTAGCATCATATTGAAATGATTAGTTTATTTTTATTGTTGTATTTTAACTTGCTGTTACAGCTTTTACTCGTTTAAAAGGTTTTAAATTACACCAAAAAGGTAATGGCAGATTTTAGTATTGCATGACTGTATCCTCTGCAGAGGTGAGAAATTTTACAGACTATTTCTCAGTATATTTGAGATTCTTATTTCTTAAGTTGGTAGAAAGGATTTGACCAATCAATTGTGGTTGTTTTAGTTCTCAAGTGTGTCTCTGATGGTTTCTTTCTTAGCTTGGAATGATTTTTGTTTTGTACTTGAATTCCCCTTACAGGAAATGGGAATTAGCTGGTTTTCAACATTCATAATTTTGACACTGGGAAACTCTCATAACATTAAACTCTCATAATTTTGAACATTCACAAAGTTTTCACGAATACATACATTGAACTCTCATAACATTCTTCTTGTTTACAACTGCAACCACAACATTATTGACAAAAAAAATTCATCAAACACTTGATCTGCACTTGTTCAACCTGAAATTTCAATGGCCTTCACCTCAGGTTTCTTCTTCTTTCTTCTTTTGGAACAGTCACTGTCAGCACCCCATTCTCCATCGTTGCCTTTATTTCCCCTGTTTTTGCATTTTCTGGTAACCTAAATCTTCTTAAAAACTTACCGCTGCTCCTCTCCATACGGTGCCACTGATCGTTCTTCTCTTCTTTCTCTCTGCTTCTCTCACCCCTAATCTGTAAAATCCTTCCTTCTTCTACTTCAACTTGAACTTCCTCTTTCTTGATCCCCGGAACGTCCACTTTGAAGACGTGAGCTTGTGGGGTCTCTTTCCAATCTATTTTCGCATTTGCAAAAGTAGAGATTTCATGAGCAGAGGATGGATTGTTGGCAATGGTGGTTGAAATTGGAAAGCCCTCCAAGGGATCCCATAAGTCAAGAGAAAATGGGTCGAAGATATTGCTCCTCCGACCACCAAAGAAGCTTGGAATAAGAGACATTTGTGTTAGAAGAAAACAGAGGATATTTTTAACTTTTGATTGTAGTGAATGATTTGCTTGATGACTTGCTGATGATAACTAGACAATGTATCCGTCATATTTATAGGCAATGAATCTGAGAAGCTGAAGCAATTCGAGCGTATCTAGCATCTTCTTCACCTCATTTACCAACAGTGAGAAGCTTCTAAATATTCCAGCGATATTGTTTTATTAGAAGGAATATTGTACTCTTTGTTTTTATTTATATACGCCGAAAATGTTTAAGTAGTTTTTGAATCTATATCTGAAATTTTAAAGACTCATTTATATTATATTAAAATTTTATTATCTGTGAATTTATTTTATATTCATTTTTTTATCCTTTTTGGTCTGCGTGGCACTATCTTAAAAAAAATAAATATTTACGCTAGACCCATAAGATAGTGCTACGTAGACCGAAAAAAGTTAGAAAATTATTAATAAAATAAATTCAGTAAGTAATAGGACCTTAATATAGTATAAATATGTCTCTAAAATTTCGAATATAATTTGAGGGATACTTACACTATATATATATTTATAGTTAAAATAAAAGAGAAGCTTCAACAATATTCCACAGATTTTGTTTTAGGAGGAAAAATTGCTCGTTTTTTAACTAGTAATTGAGCTTTTTTGTTTTAAACGAAAAAAAACTTAGATATGTTATCACATTTCATATATTTAAAATGCGATTTATTTATTTCTATTTTTATTAAAAAGTTCTTTTCATGTCAATATTTTTAAATTAAAAAAAAAGTTGATTAGGTAAACTCGTTTTTACATGTGGTGAATTATAATTAGGTTATATCATTAATTCAATTATATTTTAAAATTAAAGACATAAGTCTGTCATCAAATTTTGAGAAAAGACTATATATATTATCGTTTTAAAGTTTAACTTATCTATACCATTTCAGTTGACAAATAATGACATAATAAACTCTTTCTCAAACAAAAATAATATAAATAAGCAAGAAATTTAACAAATGACATAAATAATTCTTTGAACTAAATTTGATAGCATATTTAAATTTTATCTTTGTTAAATAAAAGATAGAATAAGTATGAACCAAATAAAATTATTTGCTTTATTTTAGATAGCTATAAGTCAATAACTTTTTTTATCAAATAGTTCAAAATAATTGAACATATTTCACAACATCATACTTGATACTTATTAATTTCCTTACTGGAAAAATAATGACAATCACACCAAAAATATGGAGTAGATATTAGTTGGTATATTATTGTGCATATTAAAAGAAATTTGTTTTAAAATTTCAATTGAAATTAGGCATTGTCAAATAAAAAAATCTTCTCCAAATAAATTCATTAAAAATTAGACAAAACGCTAAGTGATACTACATCGGTAATATTTGTTTTCCTTCATCCTCACTACCCATCTATTTTGGTTCCAACTTTTTCATTACTAGTTACTTCTCTACTTTCTGACATTTTTGAAAATTTGTATTATGTTATATCTTAATTTGTTTATTTTTTTATAATATGTTAATATTAAAAATTACATAAAAAGTATTATAAATTACAATATTTAAAAGACACTCCCAAAATTCTATTAGTGTCACATAAATTGGAACAAAGAAAAGTAGATTCAAATCATTTACAGTCCCTTAAAATTGTCCACATAATTCACTTAAACACATCAATCAAGACTTTGATAGAAAGCAATAGTAAATTAGGAAGAAAAGAATCTGCAAGTGAAAAAGTTTTCTCTGTATTAAAGCTAAGCAAAACACTATGTTACAAGAGTCTTAAATAAATGAAATATTCATAAACAAAATAGCAAGTTTAATCTGCAAGAAAATCTGAAGCTAAAAACTAACTCCACTATCTAATTCCTAAGGACTAGGAAATAACTTATTTGATTAATAAACAAATGCAACAACTAAACATTACTCCAAAAATATAACTGCCAACATTCCCTCTCTTAAACTGAAATATCTTTCAGTGTAATTTGCATATACTGAGCTAATCACGTAGCTTTAGGAATGATTACTCCAGTTGTTTTCTTCTTATACAAAATTCCAAAATCATTAATATCATTCGAATACCGCAGAGTTCTCTTGGCAGCTTTCAAATGCCCTTTTTTGACAATCCATGAACCTGGTAATAAGACCTACTGTGTGTATAACATCAGGTCTTGTTGCGGTCAAGTATATCAAGTTTTCCAGTATTTTCTTGTAAAAAGTGTTGTCCCCTTTTCTACCTTCACATTCTTTGACGAGCTTTAGACCCTTCTCCATTGATGTACTCACACAGTTATAATTTTTCATTTGAAATCTGTGTAGAGTACCTGGCACATATTGTTTTTGAGAAATAAAAATGCCACCTGCACACTGATTCACTTCTAGACCAAGAAAGAAATGCATCATGCCCAAATCCCACATGTCAAACTCAACCATTAAAATTTTCAATCAGAGCATTATCATTTCCTGTATGAATTAAGTCATCCACATATAAAACACCATTAAGATACCTGTACCTTTCATATTTATATAAAGTGTATGTTCATATGAACACTTTTGAAATCCCTGAACTGCAAAATAAGCATCTATACGACTATACCAAGATCATGGAGCTTATTTTAGTCCATATAGAGTCTTTTTCAATCTTAACACTTTATTCTCATTACCAAATTTCACACAGCCAAGAGGTTATTCAATAAATATCTTTTTTTTGTAGTTCACCAGTAGGAAGGTAGAATCACATCCAACTGGAAGATCTTACGAGTATGTTGAGCAGCCAAAGCAATCACCAATCTTATGGTATCTAACACCGAGCAACTGGAGCAAACACCTCTACATAGTAAACACCATATTCTTGTTTATAACCTTTTGCGACTGAGTGAGCTTTGAATTTATCGACCTCTCCGTTTTTCTTCAACTTTGTTTTCTAAATCCATTTAAAACAAATGATTTTTGATTATGTGGAAGATTTTTCAACTCTCAAGTATCATTTTTTTCAATTGATCTAATCTCTTCATCAATAGCTTGATGTCATGTGGATGCTTGACGGTGTCGGTATAAGATATAGCATCACAATCTGAAACTAATGAATTATGACTGGCTGTATATTCAGATTTACTAATTCCATATACCTCTATAATGTTTCATCCATCTTGGTGCACCTCTATTGCGTTGAGAACGTTTATTGTTGAACTGAGTCTTACCTCATACATTTTTAACATATTCAGCGCATATTGTACTATTGGACTTGCTTTTGAATTAATCCCCGATGGCTCTGGTTCTTTCCCTTCTTCTTCAATGGAAAATGGAATATGTTGAAGCGAATTATTATTGCTCCAATTCCAAGTTACTTCTTCATAAAAAATAACGTTGGAGTGATAACAATTTTGTTAGTAAAAGGATTAGATAAGCGATAAGCTTTTGATTCGTATCTGAGACCAAGAAAAATACATTTTTGGCCTTTATCATCCAACTTCTTCCTCACAGCATCTGAAATGTGTGCATATGCTACACACTCAAAAATTCGAAAATTCTCTAACATATAATTTACGCCTTCTCAAAGCTTCATGAGCGTCATATCCTAATGGAGTTGGTTGGATATCTATTCAGTAACAACTTCTGCCAAAATTCCCTTGGTAAATCACTTTTCTTCAAGAGACTACGCACCATATCAAGAATTGTTCTATTTTTCCTTTCGCACAACACCATTTTATTGAGGTATGTAGGCTGTTGTAAGTTGCATCTTAATTCCATGCTCCTCACAAAATTCTACTAATTCTTGTGAGTTCTATTCGCCACCCTGATTAATGCACAAGCATTTAACTTGACAACCGACTTCATTTTTAATAAGTACTTTAAACTTTCTGAAAGTTTCAAGCGCTTCAGATTTTTCTTTTAAGAAACAGACCCGTGTATTCATGTTGTAATTGGTGAAGCTAATGAAGTATTATTTACCTCCATTTGATGTGGGGCTTATTGGGCCATATATATACGAGTGTACCAACTCTAGCACCTTCTTTGCCTTCCATGATTTGCTTGCTGCAAAATGGTTCACGGTGTTCCTTGCTAACAACACAATCTTCACATACTTTATTTGGAGATCAATCTTTGGAAGACCCAACACAAATTATTTTTGCTGTAAAAATTTCAAGCTCGCAAAATTTAAATGCCCATTACAAAAATGTCACTTCCAAACATCTTCTTTCACTTTTGCAGAAAGACTATTTTATGGAGCAGTAAAGATATAAAGGAAACAATCAATTAACCCCAAACAAGGATCTCGTATCTTACAAACTCCACCTTTGATATTAATTTCATATCCTTTTTTTAAGCTGACCATCACTCAATAAATTTGTCTTCAATGCAGGGACATAAAATACCTCACCTATGGTGTGAATCAAGTTATTTTTGGTTGAGACTTGTACCTTTCTTTTACTTATGACACAAACAACTTAATTATCTCCAATTGTCTTGAAACATTCATCAAATTCTTAAAGTGCCTCTTTCTGTCCATTCATGTGATTACTTCAGCCGATATCGATATACCATAAATGAGTGGAAACTTTCTCGTTGGAAGAATATGTCATCAAAAGTGAAACTTCTTCTTCTTTCTTGGTTTCCCCATCTTCCTTTGTCTATGCAAAGTTAGATTTGCTGCCACAATTTCCATTTATATCGGTACGACACTCAGATTAATAGTGTCCAAATCGATAACATCAATAGCATTTAACTTGAGACTTGTCTCGTCTCTTTTCCTTTTCGAGAGAATCGCCAGAACTACTCTTCCCCTTCTTATGGTGCGAGTCCTTCCAATTTGGCTTTCCCTGATTTGTTACTTTTGAAGACGAGATTGCCTTCAATGCTAGTTCACCCTTTTCTTGCACATTTATTTTCTGCTTATGAACCAACAAGGAGCCCTGCAACTCGCTAATAGAAAGAGTGTCAATATCTTTGAGAAAAAAATATAGCTAACTGTTAGTGAAAACTTACAATATAACAAAAAATACACGATTACAACTGAAAATGAAATAAAGAAACAAAAATCTCTTTAGGCTGAGGCGCGGATATCTTGCTCACTTTAAGGAGATTCAAGTCCACTGCAGCAAATGTTTTCATCGGTCTAGCAGTAGTCCTTTTTTATTTGTCCCCTCCAGGATACAACAACATTTAAAAAATATAACTTAATAACTCTGGACAAGAATTGAGTCCAAAGTTCCACAAAAAGAACACCTCCCTTCAATTAATAAGAACTCTCTTTTTAGACTAACACTTTATGCACATATTTTATTTTGTGTGTGTGTGTGTATACCAAACCAAATGAAGACCACCACTATTTATACTACAAGAAATCTTCCTAGCAATGGATAGGAAGATAATGGTGTAGTAAATAGTGAAGAAAATGGCCTTAGAAGTTACATATGTTACAAAGAATTATGAAGAAGTAAAGAATGAGATAAATGAAAAAATTATGAGTGACCATCAAATAGTCACTAATGCCATCAATGGAATTTTGCATTGTTACGAAACTTAACGGTCATATTGGGCTAACTCCTAATGGATAATGCACTAACGGTTAATACAAAAGTATAAACAGCCAACTTACATCAAAGTATCAATTTGACTCCATACATTTCAAGCAAATTATATACAAAACTATTGATATTAAAATGTTGACCAACAATCCCCCACTCATTTTAATATAGACAAGAGAGTATATCAGCTGAAGAAAGACTACCATGCATAATGGAGGTGTGCTCTGCATTGAACCTCCACTTAGTGAAACAATAACTTTTACTACAGGGTCGTGTATTCTCAAACCTGAACTATGTCTGCTTAAGGAAAATAAAATATCACTGTTCACACATAATAATTAAGGTGTTGACATGAGCTTTAAAGTCAAGAAGTTATGGTCATGTGCTATACCGGTTTCATGACTGCTTTTGAGAATAAGTTGATTCTCATAGGAAGCGACCTACTTTCACACATCACATAGGTGAAATCTATAGAGAGTGCTCCTGTAAGCTTAACACTCCACCCATACGGGCTACAAATTTTCATTAAGGGTTTAATCAACTCAAACTTCACAAACTACAGGAAACAATGCACTCACATGATAGGCAGGGAATATAAGGATAATGCATTTTTCACAACAAGTTATCATATGATTAGTTTTTCCCTTTGAACCTGGTTATAGGATCTCTAGTCCCTAGGTTAGGTTTCCTCATATATGACTCAAGGATTTATAGGCTTCAATCCCATACTCCTCGATGTGCTCCAGACGTTTTCTCTTGTTAAGGCCTTAGTAAGAGGATCTGCAAGATTATCACAAGATTTGACATAATCAACATCAATGGTACCATTTGTCAAATATGATCTTACATTACTGTGTTTCCTCTTTATAGGTCTGGATTTACCATTGTAATAACGGTTTTGAACTCTACCAATTGCAGCGATGTTATCACAATGAATTAAAATAGGAGGAATGGTTTTTCAAAATAAGGAATTTGAAACAATAATTTCTTAACCAATTCACTTCCTCACTAGCTGAAGCTAAAGCATTTAGTTCAGCCTCCATAGTAGAGTTGACAATTATAGTTTGCTTTTTTGATCTCTAACAAACAACAACAACACCCAAAGTAAAAACATAACCAGTGGTAGAACTGGAATCACCTGACAGAATGTTCCAATTTGCATCACAAAAGCCTTCAAGTGCAGCAGGATATTTTTTATAGAACAAACCACAATTTTTCGTTCCAATTAAATATTTCATAACTTTTTTTTATAGCATGCCAATTTTTATTACCTAGCTTGCTTGTAAACCTGCCAAGTACTTCTACTGCATATACAATATCAGGCCTAGTGCAACCAGTCACATATCTCAACTTCCGATTATACTAGCATATTTCTTTTGATTTATCACATCATTTTCACTTTCAACAAGAAATAAGTGAACACTTGAATCAAAATGAGTAGCAAAATGTTTGCAATCATGAAAGTTATATTTTTTCAAAATTTTCTCAACACAATGTGACTGGTCAAGGAGAATTCCCTTATATGTTCTTGTTATTTTTATTCCAAGAAGAAAATTTGTCTCACCAAGATCTTTCATATCAAAATGGCTTCTAAGAACATTTTTAGCTTCATTAATAACACTCATAATAGAGCCAAAGATCAACAAATCATCAACATATAGACAAAACATCATATGTGAATTATTCCAAGACTTATGATATCTGCACTTATCACACTCATTTGTTTTAAAACCGTTTTCATCATGCAGGAATCAAAATTTTCATGCCATTGCTTAGGTGCCTGTTGTTTTACGAAAATATATAAGTAAAGTAAAAATGACTAAGTTTCGAAAAATCGATTAATCTTATGATTTAAGAGAAATCGACTTTCCAAATTACAGAGTCGCCACTTGATTTTTTAGTAAAACCAAGAAAACTTAAAATTATTTTTCAAAAGATGTAAAACTGATAAATCAATTGAAAAGGGTTCGAAGTTCAAATGTACATTCCGAGAAGGTGATGGGCTATTTTTCAAGCCTTTGGGCTTCCTTTTACTTGCAAATGGCAAGATATTCACCAAATGTATATCTGAGTATACACCCTGTATATGGCCCTTTTATGCACTCCTAAAGTCTGTGATTCAGCTTGAATTTCACGTTTCTGCATTTTCCAACCTTCTTTGACGTATTGTGAACCTGTATACTGTATTTATGAATGTATATCACTGTATAAATACTGTATATTAGTGTATAAAGGGTCCTTTTCAGGCATTTCAAGGGCTTGAAAATTCAAATTACAGCTCTGTTTAACCTCCGAGACCTGTATTTTAGCTTCTTATTGACTGAATCGAGGAACAAGGTTGAGCCTCTTTGGATCAAGATGCGTTGTACGAAGATAATGAAGGAGTCGATAAACTCGTTCAAAGGGTTCATGCAAGAAAAAGAACAAAAGAGAAGATGATTAACATATGCCTAAAAGCGGACTAATTCATACACAATTATTCATCCAAATAAAACTACAGATTACATGAATATTAGGAAAAATTTTAAAGTCGAAGGAATAGAAAAAAAAAAAGACACAAAGAAAAGGACAACAGGGTCATAACTAATTTGCTTAAGAAACTAAACCATTTTATAAGCTCAAAAATCAATTAGCAAAATAAAACTCTCATGGCATAAACAAGATACTAGAAAACTGGCATTAAGGAAATTAATGTAAATTAGACAATTTTTGCTCTCAACAATGACAAACACCTATGTTTGGATAATAATACAAGAAGGTCATTCAAAGGGAAGAGAAAGCAAGGACAAATTACTATTGACACCAAATTTCGATCTGATAATTTTAAAATTAATACATTTTGAGTATATTATTTTAAATAGTATTATCCTCTTTCTCAAAATATTAGGATTTTATCGATTGTTATGTTTAATTATTTTCTCACAGCCAGACATTCAAATATTTGTTTTTTTTTTTATATAGAATCACTATCTCTGTTAAATTGCATTATTTTACATGTAATTACGTTTATTACATTTTTATATCATTTTTTTTCACTATTACATTGTTAGTATTCATTTTGATATTTTACGCAGTCTAAAAATTCATTCGAATACGAATACAATTTGAACACACAAATTTTTTGTCAATAATGATTTTTGGGGCCATAACCTCAAGCACATAATTTTGGCCCATTTCATAACAATTTCTATTTAAAGAAAGGTTGGTCCATTAGGTTTTGAAAGGTGATGGAAAGATTTTAGGGATATTTTTCTTTTAGTTTTTTATTATTCATTATTTTTCGATGACAAGTTCACCGGAATTCTGCCGCATTCCTGCGAGTCCACCACCAAGAACCCCATATGTTTTGTCCTATTTCTCAGCGAACAACCAATTGCTCCCTTCCCTTTTTATCCTTTGCGTTCTTTTGTTTGTTTTGCCGGTGTTCATAACTCCATTTTCCGGCGAAATCAGTGAGCTCCTATTTCAGTCGAAAACCACCAGAAACTAGCTCAGCCTCCATTTTCCCATCTTCAAGACCAACTAAAACCACCAGCAACCTCTGACCATCATTCCCTCAACCTCCTTCCTCCGAGAAACTCAGCAGCCGCCACCAACAGTTCACATTGGAATCCACCAACGAAAAAACCGAAGTGGCCATTAAAGGCGAGCTCGATGCTCAGCCATGTCCAGCGCGAGCTATAAGCTCCAAACAACAGCGAATCAGTTCCCTTCTCTTCCTCTTTCACGATTTGTTCTTCCTTTTTGTAGGTGTTTCCGGCAGAGCTAGAAGCTCGATGAATCGGCAAACAACTATTGCTCCAAACTCAGGCGAAACCAGACCCAAAACCCCACTGCCCAGTACCTTTCTTTCCCTTAACGATTTTGTTCATTCTTTTATTTTTTCGGTGAAGCTCCGACGCCACCATCATTGAACAAGAACCGTCACCAATATTTTTCCTTTCCTATTCCAACTCCTGTGAGGTCTAGTGAATTCCGATTCTCCGATGAAATTTATTAGTTGCTCCGTGAGTTTTGTGCTTCTCTGTCGGATACTGCTTTGAGAAAGTTAGTTGATTTTTATTATTTTGTTCACTATTTTAGGGCCTTCTATTTGATTTTATTTCTGATATTAATTTGCTACTGTTAAGTTTTGTTGTTATTATTTGTTTATTTATTTCATGTTACTTTAATTTTGTTTGTGATTTTGTCTTGGTTGACTCGTTGACCTTTGGGTCACTATATGGAGGATTTTATTTCAATATGATTGTTTGTCTAAAAGTTGATTAGAATACATCTTTACAATATTTTATATTTTATTTTTGTACTTATTAATAATAGATTAAGATTTTAGTGTTTTGTTGGTATTATTATTAGTAGCTACCTCATTTATTCATTTGTTCAATTTCATGCCCTTTCCAGAATATCCAATAAGCTATGTGTTGTTTTATTTTATATTATTGTTTATAGTTTGTATACATTACAATGACCAATGAGAAAACTCTCCATCGGTTTTGGAGGCCTCCCCATTTTAAAAGACGAAATATTTAATTAAGTTTTATTATATATTTGTTAAATTTGGCCAGTGAGAAAACTCTCCGTTAGTTTTGGAGGCCTCCCCAATATTAAAATACGGAAATTTTTAGTTTAAGTTCATATAATTTGTTTGTTAAAATTGTTGAAATGGCCGACGAAGAAATTACCATTGATTTTCAAGGTCTTTCATGTTCATAAGACGGATTTTTATGATTAAGTTATTATTTGATTAATTCATTTTTATTCATATTTCTTTATTTTTTATTAACACTTTTACTAAGTGTGTTTACAGGTACCCAAGACTTGCTTTCTTGAAGCTATTTGAAAGGAGTTCAAATTATTTATTCTAATTTATTAATTATTTTGTATATATCGATGTTAGGCAAACCTTAGGCCGATGTTATTATTTTATTTTCATTGTGTATATTGCATGTTTATTATATTTGTACATTATTTTATTTTCATCCTCAACTTGAAAAAATGAACTCAGTCGGAAACCACATTGGTGGATTTCGAAGGGTGCCTAACCCCTTCCTTTCGAAATAATTTAAACCCCTTAGCTAGATCAATTGGTTTCGTAGACTATCTTTTAAGTTAATTTGTTTATTGGTTTTGCTAGTTTTTCTAAAATTAGGTGGCGACTCCCTTTTCCTTTTGACCCCCTTTTACTCGTTTTAAAAATTATTTTAAGTAGTTCTTTTTTAATTGAGTCATCGTGACGTTGCTCCCATTCAAAGGATGTCAACCGGCTCCGCTGGGGATATAGAGGTTCTAACCATTATGTGTTCATTTTTTTTCAAATTAAGGATACTATTCTTTTATTATTTTATTCATTATATGTTATACATTTTGTTTATTATTTGTATATTGTACTCAGTATTCATTCGTTATTTATTATATATTATCATTGCATTCACATTTTCAACGATTTTGTGGAACCGTAGATCAGACTTTTCTATACTAACCCTTTTTTTGGAACGATCGATAATTTATTGGTTTGTCATACGTCCAATGGTTGTCGTGAAATTCAGCTTAAGTTGTCTTCTTGGGTCCCCAGTCATTCAAAACCACTCTTGGTCGGCTAGTTTTAGAACATTCATAATCTCAGTCCATTATCTATCCGAGTTACAATCTGTTGGAACTATGTTTTACTTGATTCCTTCTTCAACGGGATACGTAGGCGCCATTAAGGCTCGGTCATCTTCCCCGTGAGCTTTCTAAATTTTTAAAATAGAAATTGGAGCAAAATTTTTTAAGGAATGCTCTCAAAAATTTCACCAAGGTTGTACAAAGACTCCAGAATTTATTAAGCTTTACTCCGAGTTTGTATATTTTGCATTTATTTTAGTACATGATATCATATTCATTGCATATTTTTTATTTTTATTTATGTTATGTAGCACTAAAAATATTGTTTTAATTGACATCTTTTTAAAGCTAGGTTGTCCACCCTTCAGTGTGACTCATTTTTTTTTTTTTACTTTTGTTATTTTTTCTTTAGATGATAAAAAAATCGTTAAGTTTGGGTGGTCCACCCTTCAATGTGATTCATTAATTGTTAATTCTATTTTTGTTAGTTTTTTGTTAAATTTTGTAGTCCGCCCTTTAATGTGACTCTTTTATTTTTTGTTTTTTTGGTTACTTTTTCTTTAATTATCAAAAAGATTTTTTTTTTTAAATTTGGATAGTCTGCCCTTCATTGTAACATTGATTTTTCATTCTTGCTTAATTTTCTTTAAATATGAAAAAAATATCTTTTGTTAAATTTGGGTTGTCCGCCCTTCAATGCGGCTCATTGGTTCTTTACTCTGTTTATTCTTTCCTCAAAAAATTCATTTGTTATTTAAAAAAATACTTTTATGTCATATCTGGAAGAATTAGGCAAAGTTGATTCTTATCAATGAGCAACGTAGGCAGCCCTTATTGGATTCGGTATACTTTATTCAAAAGATTTGTATTTTTTATTTTTTAATTCTTTTAATGTTTATATTTTTGAAATTATTTTTTGATTTGTTTGGTGGCAAACAGTTCAAGTGTGATGTGAAAAATAATTTTTACGATGAAGAAGTTTGACTTCTTGTTAAACCATGGATTCTATTGGTAACTGTCATTCATACTATTGTTGCACTTGTAAAATTCTCCACTATACATTCAAGAGTAGAGCAAAATCAGATTCATTGTTTCATGTGCATTGTGTGGTGAGTTTTGAATTAAATTCAATTGTTTTGCATTGTTGATCTAGAACTTGGCCTAAATGTTTTTGAGGCGAAATTTTGAGTAATATTTGATTTGAAAAATGATTGTAGGCCTTCTTTGACCCGTTTGAGTCTTTCAAAGCCCACCAAATGACATTAATCCATAGTGTGTCCCACTTTGAGCCTTAAGCCTTTTCTTTGGACAACCACATTTTAGCCTACACCTTTTCTTAGTGCTTATACGCACTAATCCTCTTTTGGCCTGACTTTCTTGAGCGCATTAAAGACGTGTAAGTTACAAAAGAAGATTCAAAGTTCAAATTTGTCAAAGACAAAAGTTGTCAAAGTCTCTGAAAGTCAACAAAACAAAAATGACTTCAAAGGAAAGAAAAAAAAAGGAAAGTTCAAAATTCCCCACATGTTTAAGAAAGCAGAATTTCAAGAAAAGAAGAAAAATACTCCAAACAAAAAGGAGACAATTCAAAAGGGGAAAAACTCAGACAAACAATGTTTCAAAGAAGTCAAAAGTGCAAAAGGAAGGGACAACAAGGAGAATCAAACGCCAAAAGCGTAACAAATGTTGAGAGCCTCTATTTAGTGCAATGCTCAAGAAGTGAATAAGTCACTTTTATCCCAAATGACTATCCTACCCGTCCCTAAACCTACATTATAAGCTATGAACAAGCCCTACATGATTTCAATTCAAATGTTCTCACATTAATGTAGGTTTACATGAAGGTCAAGCATATAATATCACAATTGCATGAGTTGAACATTTTTCTGAGTGTGAGTGTGTTTTTAAAGATGCTCCCAAATTAAAACACTTTAAATGTGCTCAAATTGAAAAAGTCTTTCTTGTAAGGGCGCTTGAAATATGATGTTAGGTGTAGTTCAAACTCGTTGCCTGAAGCAAGGTGAACAAATCTTGTCGTTACCTAAGTAGATTTGAGGTACCACTTTAATCCATGGGAATTACCTCGATGTCAATTTCAGTTGAAAGAGAAAAATTATGAGAAATTTTTGTACAATACTATTGTTGGCGCTAACCAAGTTAAAATATGTTTCATTGTTCATAAAATAAAAAATGGGTTGAAATCCACTTTATAATATTTGTCCATACCAACTTTGTGGACCGTTTCATTATTGATATTTGTCCATACCATGTTGTGGACCGTTCAAAGTTTAAATAGCATTTTTGGTAGTCATATCCTTCAAAATGACATCTTTTTATTTTTCGGTAGTCATACCCTTCAAAATGACATCTTTTAAATTTGGGTCGTCATACCTTTCAAACTAACATCATTTTAAATTTATGCCCAATATTCATCTAAATAACTTTGTGGATCATTTCAAAGTTTAAATTGCATTTTTGGGTAGTCGTACCCTTCAAAATGACATTCTTTTATTTTCAGTAGTTTATACCTTTCAAAATGACATCTTTTTATTTTTGGATCGTCATATCCTTCAAAATGATATTTTTTTTTTATTTTGAATCGTATATCCTTCAAAATGACATTTTTCTTAATTTTTGGATCGTCATACTCTTCAAAATGATATTTTCTTAAATTTGGATAGTCATACCTTTCAACATGACTTTTTTTTTTTAAATTTAGGTCGTCATACCTTTCAAAATGATATCTTCTCAAAATTGATTTGTTATCCCAAATAAAATGATTTATTTCAGATTGGTTTGTCATGCCGTTCAATATGACACTTTTTATTTTGTTTTTTATTTTAAATTGATTTTTTTATTAAGTTCAAATTACCCCATCAGTTAATTACCTTGTCCATATTAGGCCATGGTTGCATATTTTATGTTGCTTTTATATTATATTTGCTTCTTACATTGTAATTGCAGATTTTGTGATACACCATTCATATTAAGTTCAAGATTGGGTTGTCATCAGGCACGTTAAGTTCAAGATTGGATTGTCATCTCCCTTCAAATGATATGTTATGTTCAAATTGGGTCGTCCGCCTTTCAAAGAGACCAGATTGAGTTGTCATCTCCCTTCAAATGACATATTAAGTTCAAGTTGAGTTGTCTGCCTTTCAAAGAGACAAGATTGGGTTGTCATCTCCCTTTAAATGACATATTAAGTTCAAGTTGGGTCGTTTGCCTTTCAAAGAGACAGGATTGGGTTGTCATCTCCCTTCAAATGACATGTTATGTTCAAGTTGGGTCGTCCGCCTTTCAAGAGACACACATTGGGTTGTCATTTCCCTTCAAATGACATATTAAGTTCAGTTGGGTCGTCCGCCTTTCAAAGAGACAGGATTTGGCTGTCATCTCCCTTCAAATGACATGGTATGTTCAAGTTGTTGAGTAGTCCACCTTTCAATGAGACAGACAAGATTGAGTTGTCATCTCCTTCAAAATGACATGTTCAAGTTGGGTCATCCGCCTTCTAAGAGACAAGATTGGGTTGTCATCTCCCTTCAAATGACATATTAAGTTCAAGTTGGGTCATCCGCCTTTCAAAGAGACAAAATTGGGTTGTCATCACCTTTTAAATGACATATTAAGTTCAAGTTGGGTCGTCCGCCTTTCAAAGAGACAAGATTGGGTTGTCATCTCCCTTCAAATGACATATTAAGTTCAAGTTGGGTCGTTTGCCTTTCAAATAGATAGGATTGGGTTGTCATCTCCCTTCAAATGACATGTTATGTTCAAGTTGGGTCGTCCGCCTTTCAAAGAGACACAATTGGGTTGTCATTTCCCTTCAAATGACATATTAAGTTCAAGTTGGGTCGTCCTCCTTTCAAAGAGACAGGATTGGGCTGTCATATCCCTTCAGATGACATGTTATGTCCAAGTTGAGTAGTCCACCTTTCAATGAGACAAGATTGAGTTGTCATCTCCCTTCAAATGACTTGTTCAAGTTGGGTCGTACACCTTTCAAAGAGACAAGATTGGTTTGTCATCTCCCTTCAAATGACATATTAAGTTCAAGTAGGGTCGTCCGCCTTTCAAAGAGACAAGATTGGGTTGTCATCACCTTTTAAATGACATATTAAGTTCAAGTTGGGTCGTCCGCCTTTCAAAGAGACATGATTGGGTTGTCATTTCCCTTCAAATGACATGTTAAGTTCAAGTTGGGTCGTCCGCCTTTCAAAGATCTATGATTGGGTAGCATCTCCCTTCAAATGGTATGTTAAGTTCAAGTTGGGTCGTCTGCCTTTCATAAAGACATGATGGGTTGTCACCTCCATTCAAGTGACACGTTAAGTTCAAGTTGGGTCGTCCGCCTTTCAACGAGACACGTTGGGTTGTCACCTCGTTCAAAGGGAGAAGTTGTTGACACCAAATTCGGTCTGATAGTTTTAAAATTAATACATTTTGAGTATTTTATTTTAAATAGTTCAAATTACATGTTTTTGTCATTTTAATGAAATTTTTTGATAATCATCCTCTTTCTCAAAATATTAAGATTTTTATCGATTGTTATGTTTAATTATTTTGTCATAGCCAGACGTTCAAATATTTGTTCATTTTTTTTATAGAATCACTATTTATGTTAAATTGTATATATTACATGTAATTACGTTTATTAAATTTTTTATATTCATTTTTTTCTCTGTTACATTGTTAATATTTATTTTGATATTCTACGCAGTCTAAAAATTCATTCGAATACAAATACAATTTGAACACACAAATATTTTATCAATAATGATTTTTGGGGCCACAACCTCAATCCCATAATTTGGGCCCATTTCATAACAATTCCTATTTAAAGAAAGGTTGGTCCATTAGGTTTTGGAAGGTGGTGGGATGATTTTAGGGCTATTTTTTTTAGTTTTTTTATTATTCATTATTTTTCGATGGCAAGTTCATCGGAATTCCTCCGGATTCCTACGAGTCCACCACTTAGAACCCCATTTGTTTTGTCCTATTTCTCAGCGAACAACCAGCTGCTCCCTTCCCCTTTTATCATTTCCGTTCTTTTGTTTGTTTTGCAGGTGCTCATGTCTCCATTTTCCGGGGAAATCAGTGAGCTCCTATTTCAGTCAAAAAACACGAGAAACCAGCTCTGCCTCCGTTTTCCCATCTTCCAAACCGCCTAAAACCACCAGCAACCTCTGACCATCTTTCCCTCAACCTCCTTTCTCCGAGAAACCCAGCAGTCGCCACAAACAGTGCAAATCGTAATCCACCAACGAAAAAACCAAAGTGGCCATTAAAGGCGAGCTCGAGGCTCAGCCATGTCCAACGCGAGCTATAAGCTCCAAACAACAGCGAATCAGTCCCCTTCTCCCCCCCTTTCACGATTTGTTCTTCCTTTTTGCAAGTGTTTCCGGCAGAGCTCGAAGCTCGAAGAACGGCAAACAACTACCGCTCCAAACTCAGGCGAAACCAGATCCAAAATCCCACTGCCCTGTACCTTTCTTTCTCTTAACAATTTTGTTCATTCTTTTAGGTTGTTTCGGTCAAGCTCCGCCGCCGCCAACAATGAAAAAGAATAGTCACCGATATTTTTCCTTTCCTGCTCCCAACTCTGTTGAGGTCTAGTGAATTATAATTATCCGATGAAACTTATTAGTTTCTCCGTGAGTTTCGGGCTTCTCTGTCGAAAACAAAGGCTGGTAACTCTTTTTTATTTCCTATTTTCCCCCTTTAGCTACTGCTTTGAAAATGTTAGTTGATTTTTATAATTTTGTACTTATTTTGTTCAATTTTTGGTCATTGTCATTTCTATTTTTGATATATTCTTTAAGTCATTGTTCATTTTCTTGTTAAAAAAGTTTTGTTCACTTTTTAGGGTCTTCTATTTGATTTATTTCTGATATTAATTTGCTACTGTTAAGTTTAGTGGTTATTATTTATTTATTTATTTATTTGTTTCTTGTTACTTTAATTTTTTTTGTGATTTTGTCTTGGTTGACTCGTTGACCTTTGGGTTGTTGGGTTATGGGTCTTTTTTCCCCTTCCTATGTGGATAAATAAAAGCCCAATTTGGACCAATCCATTTTTGCCCATAGGCCCATTCTTATGAGGCAAATATAAGCCTATTTAGGTCTTATTTTCATATACACAGAGAGTTTTTTCAGCAGCCAAAAAGAGAGAAAGAGAGCAGTTTTCGCAGTCAAAATTCAGCCCTAACAGCCAACTTCAAATTGTGATTCCCACTTCGTTTCTTGTCCGATTGAGCTAATGTTTGGATAGAATATTATCTGCATCTCAATCTTTGATTAGGAACTGACAAAGTTGGATTTGGTGGCCTGCAGCTTCAGTTTTGCTGTCGTGAACAGTAGCTGCGAAATTGGTGATTTTGCTCCTTTAAATCTCTAGATTTGGTGCAATCTTATTTTGTTGTTGCTCGTTGTTTGGCACTTGTTTTGTGGCCAATTTTGGAGAAAATATTGTAAATCTTGGTGATATAGTGGAGCTTTTGGTCCCGTGATTTTGTACTCTTCACATCGAAGGGTTTTCCACGTAAATCTTGGTGTCTTGTGTGATTGATTTATTATTGCCTTGTTATATTTGTTTGGTTTAATTACTTGATGTCTTACTATCATATTGCTTGTGGTTGTTTGTCTTCTCTTTGTTCAAATCGAGAAGGGAAAGTATAGACTTGGGTATTCTTCCGCGGTTATCCTGTCAGTCATTCTTTGTTAGTGCCTTGTCTTTCCCAACAAAGGGGTATCAGAGCATTGGTTATTGTTGATTGTCGTTTTGAATGATGGAGGCAAATATGAGCAAAATGGTGTGTTTAAATTGTAGTAACTATCATATTTGGAAAGGCAAGATGAAAGATCTTCTATTTGTCAAGAAGATGCATTTACCTGTTTTGCTTCTAATAAGCCTCAGTATTTGAATGATGAAGAATGAGAATTTGAGCATCTGCAGGTTTGTGGCTATATTAGACAATGGGTTGAAGATAATGTTAGAAATCATATTGTGAATGAGACACATGCCAAAAGTTTGTGGGACAAGCTCAAGACACTTTATGCTTCGAAGACTGGCAACAACAAGTTGTTCCTATTGAAACAATTAATGAATATCAGGTATAAAGAGGGCACTCCTATTTCTGATCATATTAATGATTTTCAAGGTGTTCTTGACCAGCTGACCGTAATGGGTGTAAAGTTTGATGATGAGATACAGGGACTTTGGCTTCTTAATACTCTGCCATACTCTTGGGAAAATCTTTGAGTTTCTTTGACTAATTCTGCTCCCAGTGGTGTTGTAACCATGGAATATACTAAGAGTGGTGTTTTGAATGAAGAAATGAGAAGAAGATCTCAAGCCTCATCTTCTTCAGCTTCACACTCCGATGTTTTGGTTACTGAAGATAGGGGGAGAAAAAATTCCAGAGGTCAGAATGATAGAGGTAAAAGTAGAAGAAAGTCAAAGTCTAAATACAAGAATATTACATGTGACTATTGCCACAGGAATGGGCATATCATGAAATATTGTTACAAGCACAAGAGAGATATGAGACAACAAAAGAGAGAAGGCGATAATGAAAATCTTGTTGCTGTTGTTGCTAATGATGATCTTCTTGTTTCTTGTGATGCAAATGCCATTAATCTTGTTCATGATGAGTCTAGCTGGTTTGTGGATTCTGGTGCTACTTCTCATGTCACGCCAAAGAAGGAATTATTTTCTTCTTATACTCCAGGTAATTTTGGAACGTTGAAAATGGGCAATAATCATGAAGTTGAAGTTATTGGCATTGGGACAATTTGTTTGGAAAGTAACAATGGTTCCAAATTAGTTCTCAATAATGTCAAGCATGCTCCAGATGTTCGCTTGAATTTGATTTCTGTGGAATATCTTGATGATGAGGGTTATGTTAATATACTTGGTGTTGGCCAGTGGAAGCTTACTAGAGATTTGATGGTTGTGGCCCGTGGTGACAAGTTGTCTAACTTGTATGTATTTCAGGGCTCCATGTCCAGAGACTCAGTAAATTTGGTGGAGAATGATACTTCATCAGAGTTATGGCATAGAAGGCTGAGTCATATGAGCGAGAAGGGGATTGATAGTTTGGCTAAGAAAAATTTGCTTTCTGGAGTGAAACAAGCAAAGTTGAAGAAATGTGTTCATTGCTTAGCCGGTAAACAGAAAATAGTTTCTTTTCCGAGTCATCGGCCTTCAAGAAAGCTTGATTTGCTGGAGTTGGTACATTCTGATTTGTGTGGTCCTTTTAAGGTAAGATATCATACTGGTGCACTTTACTTTGTGACTTTTATTGATGATCATTCTCGCAAACTCTGGGTATTTCCTTTGAAGTCCAAGGATCAAGTACTTGATGTGTTCAAGGGTTTTCAGGCCTTAGTTGAAAGACAAACAGGGAAGACATTGAAATGCATCCGCTCAGATAATGGTGGTGAGTATATTGGTCCTTTTGATAGATATTGCAGAGAGCAGGGTATTAGGCATCAGAAAAATCCTCCAAAGACTCCTCAGTTAAATGGTTTAGCAGAGAGGATGAACAGAACTCTAGTTGAGAGGGTTAGATGTATGCTTTCAGATGCTAAGCTGTCAGATTCCTTTTGGGCAGAAGCACTTAATAATGCTGCTTATGTTATCAATTTATCTCCTGCTGTTGCTTTAGATGGTGATGTCCCTGACAGAGTTTGGACTGGTAAGAATGTTTCTTATGATCATCTTAGAGTCTTTGGGTGTAAAGCCTTTGTACATGTTCCTAAGGATGAAAGGTCAAAGTTGGATGTTAAAACTAGGCAGTGTATCTTCATTGGTTATGGTCAAGATGAATTTGGCTATCGTTTCTATGATCCTGTTGAGAAGAAACTTGTTAGAAGCCGTGATGTTGTGTTCTTTGAAGACCAAACAATTGAAGATTTTGAAAAAGCTGACAAGGCTGATTTTCAGAGTAGTGAGAGCTTAGTTGATGTTGATCCAGTTCCTTTGACTATTGCACCGGAAGAAAATCTGCATAATGATGAAAATCAAGTTGATAATGAAGATGGTGATCATGTTTAGAATGACCGGCATGATGTTGTTGATGCTCCAGTGCAAGATGATGTGGTTGTCCAACAACCATTATAGATGCTCTAGAGAGTTCTCTCAGACGATCTAGTAGAGAGAGAATTCTTCATCTCGTTATTCTCCCCATGAGTATGTACTCTTGACTGACGGGGGAGAACCTGATAGTCTTGATGAGGCCATGAAAGTGAAGAAAAAGAAAGGTGGTTTGATGATATGAAAGATGAGATTAAATCCTTGCATGATAATCATACCTTTGATTTGGTTAAGTTACCTAAAGACAGAAAAGCTTTGAAAAACAGATGGGTTTTTCGGGTGAAACATGAAGATGGTAATCCAGTTCCACGGTACAAAGCTAGATTAGTTGTCAAGGGATTTAATCAGAAAAGGGGATTTAATTTTGATGAGATATTCTCTCCAGTTGTGAAGATGTCATCCATTCGTGTGGTTATAGGCTTGGCTGCAAGTCTAGATTTAGAGGTTGAGCAAATGGATGTTAAAATTGCTTTCCTCTATGGTGACTTAGATGAAGAAATTTATATGGAGCAACCGGAAGGTTTGGAAGTCAAGGGTAAAGAGAATTATGTTTGCAAATTGAAGAAGAGCTTGTATGGTTTGAAACAAGCTCCCAGGCAGTGGTACAGGAAGTTTGGTTCTTTTATGAGTCAGCAGGGCTTCAAGAAGACTGCTTCAGACCATTGTGTTTTTGTGCAAAAGTTCTCTGATGGTGACTTTATTATTGTGTTGCTTTATGTTGATGACATGCTTGTTGTTGGTCATAATACTTGCAGGATTCAGAAGTTGAAGCAAGAGTTGAGTAAGTCTTTTGCTATGAAAGACTTAGGACCAGCAAGGCAGATTATTGGTATGCAGATTGTCCGTGATAGTAAGGCTAAGAAATTGGTATTATCACAAGAGAAGTACATTCAGAAAGTACTTCGCAGATTCAGCATGAACAAAGCTAAGGTTGTCAGTACACCTTTAGCTATGCACTTCAAATTGAGCACGAAACAATGTCCTTCTAGTGATGATGAGAAGGAAGATATGAAGAAAGTTCCTTATGCTTCAGCTGTTGGTAGTTTGATGTATGCGATGGTTTGTACAAAACCGGATATTGCTCACGCTGTTGGAGTTGTTAGCCATTTTCTTTCTAATCCGGGAAGAGAACATTGGAATGCTGTGAAGTGGGTTATGAGATATCTCTGTGGCACTTCTAGTCTGAGTTTGTGTTTTAGTACAGGGAAGCCTATTCTTTGTGGTTATACTGATTCAGACATGGCTGGTGATGTTGATACTCGCAAGTCTACTTCAGGGTACTTGGTTACTTTTGCAGGGGGAGCTGTGTCTTGGCAATCTAGGTTGCAAAAATGTGTTGCTCTATCTGCTACAAAAGCTGAGCTTATTGCTATCGTTGAAGCTTGTAAAGAATTGCTTTGGATGAAGAGATTCTTGGGGGAACTTGGTTGTGCTCAAGAGAGGTATGTGCTTTATTGTGACAGTCAAAGTGCTATACATCTTGGCAAGAATTCTACATTTCATGGTCGGTCTAAATACATTGATGTGAGATACCATTGGATTCGAGATGTGTTGGATTCTAAGTTGCTTGAGCTTGAAAAGATTCATACAAATGACAATGGTTCCGATATGATGACTAAAGCTTTGCCAAGAGGGAAGTTTGAAGATTGTTGCATGGTCGCCGTGATGGCGGTCTCCTCCACATAGTCGTGAGGGGGAGAATTGTTGGGTTATGGGTCTTTTTTTCCCTTCCTATGTGGATAAATAAAAGCCCAATTTGGACCAATCCATTTTTGCCCATAGGCACCTTCTTATGAGGCAAATATAAGCCTATTTAGGTCTTATTTTTATATACACAGAGAGTTTTTTCAGCAGCCAAAAAGAGAGAAAGAGAGCAGTTTTCGCAGTCAAAATCCAGCCCTAACAGCCAACTTCAAATTGCGATTCCCGCTTCGTTTCTTGTCCGATTGAGCTGATTTTTGGACAGCATATTATCTTCATCTCAATCTTTTATTAGGAACTGACAGAGTTTGATTTGGTGGCCTGCAGCTTCAGTTTTGCTGTCGTGAACTGTAGCTGCGAAATTGGTGATTTTGCTCCTTTAAATCTCTAGATTTGGTGCAATCTTATTTTGTTGTTGCTCGTTGTTTGGCACTTGTTTTGTGGCCAATTTTGGAGAACAATATTGTAACTCTTGGTGATTATATTGGAGCTTTTGGTTCCATGGTTTTTTACTCTTTACATTGAAGGGTTTTCCACGTAAATCTTGATTTCTTGTGTGATTGATTTATTATTGTCTTGTTATATTTGTTTGGTTGAATTACTTGCTGCCTTACTATCATATTGCTTGTGGTTGTTTTTCTTCTCTTGGTTCAAATCGAGAAGGGAAAGTATAGACTTGGGTATTCTTCCGCTGTTATCCTGTCAAACATTCTTTGTTAGTGCCTTGTCTTTCCCAACATGGGTCACTATATGGAGGATTTTATTTTAATATGATTGTTCCTCTAAAAGTTGATTAGAATACATTGACACAATATTATATATTTTATTTTTATACTTAATAATAATAGATTAAGATTTTAGTATTTTGTTTGTATTATTATTAGTGGTTACCTCATTTATTGTTTATAGTTTGTATAGAGTATAATGGCGAATGGGAAAACTCTCAGTCGGTTTTGGAGGCATCCCCATTTTAAAAGACGAAAAAAATTAATTAAGTTTATAATATATATTTGTTAAATTGTGCCAATGAGAAAATTCTCCGTCAGTTTTGGAGGCCTCGCCAATATTAATGACAGAAATTTGTAGTTTAAGTTCATATAATTTGTTTGTTAAAATTGTTGAAATGCCAGATGAAGAAATTACCATCGATTTTCAAGGTCTTTCATGTTCATAAGACGGATTTTTATAATTAAGTTATTATTTTATTAATTCATTTTTATTCGTATTTATTTATTTATTTGTTACTAACACTTTTACGAAATCTGTTTACAGGTACCCAAGACTTGCTTTCTTGAAGCTATCGAAAGGAGTTCGAATTATATTTTTTAATTAATTAATTATTTTGTATATACCGATGTTAGACAAACCTTAGGCCGATGTTATTATTTTATTTTCATTGTGTATATTGCATGCTTATTATATTTGTACATTATTTTATTTTCCTCCTCAATTTGAAAAAATAAAATCCGTTGGGAACCACATTAGGTGGATTTCGAAGGGTGTCTAACCCCCTCCGTTCGAAATAATTTGAACCCCTTACTTAGATCAATTGGTTTCGTAGACTATCTTTTAAGTTAATTTGTTAATTGGTTTCCTAGTTTTTCTAAAATTAGGTGGCGACTCCCTTTTCCTTTTAACCCCCTTTTACCCGTTCTAAAAACTATTTTAACTAAATTTTTTTTAATTGAGTCGTTGCGACGTTGTTCCCATTCAAAAGGTGTCAACAATTACACTATGAGATATGTGACTAACATCCAATATTAACAATATCAAACAAAAATAACGAGGAAAATGATGAAACTAAGCATTGCAAGACCCAACGTATCAATGATGCGTGATTAACAAGAAACAAACGCAGTGACACAAAGGATGAAACTAAGCAGAGGCAACAGTGTTTCTATGTTTAAAATAAAATAAACTTTCTTTTAATTGGAATAAAGCAATAGCCAAAGAACAATATGTCACTATTTAGTGCCAAGATTAGGAATGAAAACAGTGGGGATTTCCTTTCTAAGACTCGATCTAAGCAAAAAAGCAAGTCAAACAAATATGAAACACTTACAATACCAAAGTAAAACCACTCATAAATGAAAATAAGAAACTAAAAGACATATTTCAGTTAACTAGATCATTCAATGGCATAATATTCAAAATAGAAACAATTTTTCAAATGATGAATTTAAATAGGCGCTTTGGAATTTCGGATGATACACAACAAAACAAAAGATTGGAGACTAGTCATATCTTCATGCTATAATGCTAAGATCAATACATGGAAGAACATAATCTAAAACTAGACAAATCAATTAAGCCTATGTCAAACCATCACATATTGCCAGCTACAGGAAGGGGACGAAAGGGAACTCTTGGGAAGCTTAAACTCAAATGGGAGGGGAAAGACCTTCTCAGATAAACAGGACACCTCATAGGGGGTAAGATTTAAACACAAAATCACATTCTTTGACTAATGGGGTACGCTTGACATATTATAGGAAGAAAATAGAAAGCTCATCATGAGAGCCATAAACGATCCCGCAATCGAATCACAAGTTAAGATGCATCTCAACATTTCACATACCTATGGTCGAATCATGCTCAAATCAAAACAGGGAAAGAAAAAGGTGTATTTCATCATCGAATGAACCTCAACCACACTAATATAGGAAAGTTGATATTTGAGTAAAACAAAGCAACTTTAAGCAGAGAGCTACTCTAAACAGTACACTAAAGCTAAAACACACAAATGAGCTAATAAGAGAAAATGGAGAAGTATACCTTTTTGAGAGAGAGAGTTGAGACAATGAGCAAAAGACGACCGACCCCAACACGAGCAAAGCTTCCTTCACAAATGCTAATCAAAGAAACCGACAACAAATCAAAAATTTCTATCCGTAATTCTTATTTCGAGTATATCACTAATAGTTCTTAAATGCTCTATGGACGAATTCCAAACTGACGACAACTGAAAATTGCGAAAATTTTCACTCTCCCTCCTTCTCAAAGTAAAAGGTAAAGAATATATACAGAGAGGAATTAGGGATAACAATTTTGGAACCAACCGAATCAAATTTGGGTTTAAAACCCATCTTCAATTCAAATTTGAAAACTTTCACCGAAATGGAAGAACACTCTTTCCCTGAGGTTTCAACCTTATTCCAAAATAGGAAAGGTGGATGGACGACTAAGATTAACCTCCCATCCTTTCACCTTGACGTGGCGTAAGCTCAGGCCATAAGGACGATTCCGCGTGCCTGCTACGCTGTTGAAACTACGAAAAGGTTGTTGCGAGGCAGAAAAATGGAGAAGGGGACGTTTGAGGAAGACGACGAGGAGGAACAGAGCGCATTGTAAGCCACACCGTTCGAAATTCAACGGGTGAAGGGGCGTGACTTCTGATTTCTACGCACTGGATATTTTCTTTGGGGAAGAAGACGTGGATGGGTCGCGCGTATATCACTACGCTTCTGGGTTCTTCTTACCAGACTGAAAATTGATTTTCTTTTCTTTTGTGAATGGATGGATGGGGCGGGTCAAATAAAATATAGGTCGAGCTATTCGTTGGGATGGGTTTCTTGGACTGAATATGGGATGGGCAAGACTTTGAAAATAAGAGAATTGGGGTACTGAAAAAATGGCAAGGGTCCAAAATGGATTGCAATACACCAAGTCATTAATTAAATTGAAGCTCAATCTGCAGGTTTGGAATAAATTAAATAAGACGAACTAAAATAATCGATTGACGAGCTTCTTAAGGCCAACAAAATA
>JAKWJD010001647.1:17500-37291 GCA_027705065.1 Solanum peruvianum | reverse complement strand
ATATGATCTTGAACAGTGAGCTTTTGTAGTCTTCCCTTTCCCATTTTGTATACTCCAATGCATAAACTGTGTCCAAGTCCTTGGCCTGTTGTTGTGAAAACCAGCCCATGTTAATACTCTTTCCCACACTTCCTCTGCATAGTGACATTGTAGGAACATATGATCCAGACTTTCATCAACATTTTTACACAATACACAGGTTGTATCATGTACCACTCCCCATTTAGCTAATCTATACACTGTTACTAGCTTTCTATTCAACAGAATCCATAATGTGAAGATAGATTTTGGCCTGGCTGCATTCGTAAACATTAGACATTTTCATTCAGGCTTAGCTTGATCCCCTCTCAGATAGTCATAGAGTTGTTTAACCATCCCTTTTCCTTCTTTTAACTGAAGTTGTTCAACTATTTGTTTAGCCTGTATTATTTTCCTAATCATCCAACTAGCTTGTTCACTCTTCTGCCATTTATTTTTCCCTTTTAAGTAATATGTATGTATCCATTTGATCCAAAGCTTGTCTTCCTTGTTTGCTAAGTCCCAACAAAGTTTGGCTATTGCTGCTCTATTCCAAATGTGCATGTTTATCAGCCCCAAACCTCCTTCATTTCTAGGCCTGCATTCTCTCTCCCAAGCTATTAAAGCCTTCTTAGTAACCTGCCCTACTCCAGACCATAGATAACTTCTACACATGCTTTCTATTAGTTTAATTATCTTAGCTGAAAAAATGAATAATTGAGCCCAGTAAGCTTGAACACCAAACAACACTGTCTGAACTAACTGAGTTCTACCTGCATAAGATAGCTTCCTAGCTGTCCATGAATTGATTCTAGCCATTATTTTCTCAATGAGGGGGTACCATTGCATCACTGCAATCTCTTGGATGATAAAGGTACACCTAAATACTTGAAGGAAGTTCCTCCATCTGTATCCAGTTGCTGCACAATTTGTTGTTTCACTTCCTGCTGAACCCCTCCACAATATATTGAGCTCTTGCTTAAGTTTGCTTGTAATCCTGATGCTTGAAAAAACTGAGAAAAACACAATTGAATAGCTTTAACAGATTCCAGATCTCCTCTAGCAAACAGTAAAAGATCATCTGCAAAACATAGATGAGTAATATCAAGTTTAGAACACCTAGGATGATAGTTGAACTTTTTATCTTCGTTAAGCCCCTTGAGAAGCCTACTCGGATACTCCATAGCTATAGCAAACAGGAAGGGAGACATTGGATCTCCTTGTCTCAATCCTTTAGCTGCATCAAAACTCTGAGAAGTCTGTCCATTCACTACTATGGAGTAGTTCACTGTTTTAACACACTTCATTATCCATTGCACAAACATATCTGGGAAGCCTAGTCCAAACATCACTTGCTCCAAATAATCCTATTCCACTGAATCATAAGCTTTTTGCAGATCAATCTTCATGCTTCTAGGAGAAATATGCTTCCTAATATAAGCTTTCACCAGTTCATGAACAATCACTATATTATCAGCAATCTTTTTTGCTGGAATAAACCCTGCATGGCTATCACAAATGATACTCTGGATCACACCATGCAGCCTGTTGGTTAACACTTTGGAAATTATCTTATACATCACAGTATAACAAGCTATAGGCCTATACTCTTTCACAGTTTTAGGATTCTAAACTTTTGGTATGAGGGACACTAGAGTACAATTGAAAGCTTTATGAAGCTTACCCGTTGTAAAGAAACTCTTAACAGCCTCAATGATATCATCTTTAATGATTTTCAAGGTGTGCTTAAAGAAAAAGGCATTGTATCCATCTATCCCTGGTGCTTTATCATTCCCTATGGATTTCAGGCCATCATAAATCTCTTAATCAGTTACTGCAGTGCACAATTGTAATCTCTATTGCTTTGTCAATGTAGGCCCTCTTTTCATCACTTGTGCATTGATGGCTGGTAGCTTACCTGTCACGACCCAAATCGGAGCCGCGTCTGGCACCCACATTTACCCTCCATGTGAGCGAACCAACCAATCTAACCTCTAACATTTTAATACAATATCAACAAAAAGAAATGCGAAAAGACTTAAATCATTAATAAAACATTCAAAACTATTATTAATATCCCCAAAATCTGGAAGTCATATCACAAGAACATCTATCTCAAATACTAACTAAACTGTCTAAGAAGCTAAACAAATACTAGCTAGTCCATGCGGAAGTTCAAGGCATCAAGACTTGAAGAAGGAGACCCAGTCCAAGCTAGACGCATTAGCTCACCCTGAATTTCCGATGAAGTGAAGACTG
The DNA here is from genome assembly GCA_027705065.1 of Solanum peruvianum. NCBI lineage: Eukaryota > Viridiplantae > Streptophyta > Magnoliopsida > Solanales > Solanaceae > Solanum > Solanum peruvianum. The sequence goes on along the minus strand of JAKWJD010001647.1, from coordinate 35,014 downwards.
GCTAGATCTACTGTTGAGTTGAAGTTGACGGAACGTTTGGTGCATTCCACAAATAACAAAGAAGAAAAACATAAAAGTAGGGGGGTCAGTACAACCACAAGTACAGAGTAGATATCATAGGGCCAACTCAAAATAGGGAACAATATATATCAATAATAATGTAAATCAACTACAATACTCACATGTAGCAATAACAATATTAATTCATCAATAAATACAACCGAGTTCACACACGAGGACTCAAGCCTCAATACCATACTCATTTGGGAATTAAGTCATTAGATTGAGTATATTCATTATCTTTCAAGATTTCATTTCTTTCTTCCTCTTGTGTCGGTACGTGACACTCGCTCCTCTATTTCTATCCTGGTGCCGGAACGTGGCACTCCGATCCTCATATTCTATCCTGGTGTCCGGAACGTGACACTCCATCCTCATATTCTATCCTGGGTACCAGAACGTGGCACCCGATCCTCATATTATATCCTGGTACCGGAATGTGGCACCCGATCACCCGGATCCTCATTTCTACCTGGTTGGAACGTGACACTCCGATCCTCATATTCTATCTGTGTACCGGAACGTGGCACCCGATCCCCCTAATTCATCAAGCCTTCTTTTACACTAAGGCATCATCATTAACAAGTGAATTAGGGTTTCTTTCAAGATTTGGGATTCAATAGCTTCATCATGCTTTGTTAATTCATCACAATTTCATAATCATAATCATGCAAGCATACAATTTAAGCACATAGTAGGGTTTACAATACTATCAACACATATCATTCACTATTGAGAGTTAGTACGAGTAGCATGAAAAAAACAAAACCTACCTCCACCGAAGAATTGGAATCAACAAGCAATTTCCCACGCTTTCTTCTTCTCGTTCAATCTCCCTCAATTCGATCAATCTATCCCTCTTTCTTTGTTCTTTCTGTTTGTTTATTCAAACCCTCTGTCCTTTACCCTAATTTTCATATAACTAACGAATAAAAAGAGGACAATAGAACCCACTAATTAACTAAGGTTACCTCTTTTTAAACCCCCAAGAATTAACTTATTATATTACCCTCAAACTTTATAATTAAGGAAAGAATAGTCCAAAACGACCCTTTAAAACGTGTAGAGGAATCCTATTCTGCCTTGGATTGCGAAACCTGTGACGGCCCGTCGTGCCTGCGACGGTCCGTCACACAGGTCGTCGCAGCCCCCCTCGAAACTCAAGTGGCTGTGACGGCCCGTCACACCGTGACGGTCGTCCTGTGCCTCCGTCATGACGGTCAGAAACTCGTTTCTGTACCAAATTCTCAAAAGTTGAAGTGTTTTGCAACGGGAACTCACGACGGTTCGTCTTGGATGTGACGGCACGTCCTGCAGGTCCGTCACAATTTATAGAGAGTCAATTTTCAGTATTCAATTTCAGAATTCTCTAAGTATGCTGAAACGATGCACCGTCGACGGGCCGTCGTGCCTGTGACGGTCCGTCGCAGTGCCCGTGGTCCTGGGCCAGTTTTCCAGAATTAAAATCTGCTGCTCAAAACGACTAAACAGGTCGTTACAATAGATACCAATTTACCTATCGTTCGTCCCCGAACGATCAAAAGAAGAAAACACAATGCGAAAAGGAGGAGTACTGAATCTGTAAACAGATGTGGGTATTTTTCTTGCATATATGCCTCCTTCTCCCAAGTAGCTTCTTCAATCGGTCGATTCTTCCATTGAACTTTGATGGATGCAATCTCTCTCGACCTCAACTTGCGAACTTCTCTATCTAATATAGCAACTGGTTCCTCTTCATAAGTCAAATTCTCATCAAGCAAAACTGAATCCCAACGGATGATATAGTTTCCATCCCCATGGTATCTTTTCAACATGGATACGTGAAATACCGGATGCACTCCGGACAGCCCTGGGGGCAAGGCTAATTCATAAGCCACCTCCCCTATTCGCTTAAGCACTTCAAATGGTCCAATATACCTTGGACTTAACTTACCTCTTTTACCAAACCGCATCACCCCTTTTATGGGTGAAACCTTCAACAAGACTTGTTCACCCCCATGAACTCCAAGTCTCTAACCTTCGGTCTGCATACTCCTTTTGTCTACTTTGCGCCGCTAGAAGCTTTTCTTGAATGCCCTTCACCTTATCTAACGAATCCCTCAAGAGGTCAGTACCCCAAGGTCTAACCTCAAATACATCAAACCACCCAATGGGAGATCTACACCTCCTCCCATACGATGCTTCAAATGGAGCCATATCAATACTGGAGTGATAGCTATTATTGTATGAAAACTCTGCCAAGGTAAGAAGCTATCCCAATGGCCACCAAACTCTATCACGCATGCACGAAGCATATCCTCCAACACTTGAATCGTTCGCTCCGACTGACCATCGGTCTGAGGGTGAAATGCAGTGCTAAGGTCCAACCTAGTACCCAATTCGGCATGCAATGTTTTCCAAAACTTAGAAGTAAACTGCGTACCTCTATCTGATATGATGGATAGTGGAACCCCATGCAATCAAACGATTTCTGAGATGTAGATTTTTGCTAACTTCTCTGCATTGTAAGTCACCTTGACCGGATGAAATGAGCAGACTTAGTTAACCTATCAATAATCACCCAAATGGAGTCATACTTACCCATTGTCTTTGGAAGACCAACCACAAAGTCCATTGCGATTCTCTCCCACTTTCATTCAGGAATGGGCATTTTCTGAAGTGTTCCTCCAGGCTTGGTGTTCATACTTTACTTGTTGACAATTGGACATTTAGCAACAAACTCAACAATATCTCGCTTCATTCTACTCCACCAGAAGTGTTGCTTTAGGTCACGATACATCTTGGTTGCACCAGGATGTATAGAATATCCGGAACTATGAGCCTCTGTAGAATAGTGGTGATCAAATCATCGATGCGGGGTACACATACCCTTCCCTTAATCCTCAAAACACCTTCCTCATCGATGTTGCTTCTTTAGCCTCTCCTTGCAACACTTTATCTCGGATTCGACTTAGCTTCTCATCATCAAATTGTTTCCCCTTGATCTTGTCAAGAAAGAGATCTCGCCTCTACACAAGCTAACAATCCTCCCTTCTCATTTACCTCTAATCTCATAAGGTCGTTAGCCAAAATCTGCACTTCTCTAGCCAATGGGCGTCTAGAAGCTTGCAAATGAGCTAGACTTCCCATGCTTCCGGCCTTTCTACTCAAGGCATCTGCCACAACGTTCGCCTTCCCCGGATGATACAAAATAGTGATATCGTAGTCCTTCAGTAGTTCCATCCATCTCCTTTGTCTCAAGTTCAAATCTTTCTGAGTAAAGACATACTGTAGACTACGATGATCCGTATAGATTTCACACTTAACCCCATATAGATAGTGCCTCCATTGCTTCAATGCAAATACTACCGCGGCCAACTCTAAATCATGGGTCGGATAGTTACGTTCATGCACCTTTAGTTGCCTCGAAGCATAAGCAATCACATTCTTCTCTTGCATTAGCACTGCACCCAACCCAGAATAGGATGCATCACAATAAACAATGAAGTTTTTTCCCTCTACTGGCAAGGTAAGAATTGGTGCGGTAGTCAACAAAGTCTTAAGCTTCTGAAAGCTTTTCTCACATTCATCTGCCCATACAAATGGAACATTCTGCTTAGTCAAGTTCGTCAATTGAGAAGCAATAGAAGAGAATCCCTTGACAAAGCGGCGGTAGTAGCTAGCTAACCCAACAAAGCTTCTTATTTCTGACACATTAGTGGGTCTTACCCAATTCTTCACTGTCTCAATCTTAGAAGGATCTACCATCACTCCATCCTTAGAAACCACGTGCCCCAAGAAGGACACTGCATCTAGCCAAAACTCACACTTAGAGAACTTGGCATAAAGCTTTTTCTCCCTCAACATTTCCAACACAATCCTCAAATGCTCCTCATGTTCCTCCTTACTTTTAGAATATACCAGTATATCATCGATAAATACGATCACAAAGAGATCCAAATACGGCTTAAATATCCCATTCATCAAGCTCATGAAAGCAGCGGGGGCATTTGTAAGGCTAAAGGACATCACTACAAATTCATAATGCCCATACCTAGTCCGAAAAGCGGTCTTTGGCACATCCGTTGCCCGTATTTTCAATTGATGATAACCGGATCTCAAGTCGATCTTCGAGAAGACACAAGCCCCTTGTAGTTGATCGAATAAGTCATCAATGCGAGGAAGAGGATATTGTTTTAATAGTTACCTTGTTCAACTGCCGGTAATCTATGCACATTCGAAAACTCCCATCCTTCTTCTTCACAAACAAAACCGGAGCACCCCAAGGAGATGCACTTGGTCTAATGAAGCTTTACTCAATAATTCTTGAAGTTGAGCCTTTAACTCTCTTAATTCGGCGGGAGCCATTCTATAAGGGGGTATCGAAATGGGGCGAGTACCCGGTTCAAGATCGATACAGAAGTCAATATCCCTATTGGTGGCATTACCAGGAAGATCTGCAGGGAACACATCCAAAAACTCGCGGACTACCAAAACCGACTCAATCGAGGGTACTTGAGTAGTGTCGTCCTTGAGATGTGCCAAGAAAGCTAAACACCCTTTACTAACCATTTTCTTAGCACGAAGAAAGGAGATAATACACACCGGATTGGAAGTGTAGTCACCCTCCCACACTAACGGATCTGCCCCAGGCTTGGCTAACGTCACAGTTTTAGCATTACAATCCAAAATCGCAAAATTCGGAGAAAGCCAAGTCATACCCAGAATTACATCAAAGTCACCCATTTCTAGAATAACCAAATCTACGTAAGTGTTGCTCCCCACAAAATTCACCAAACAAGACCTATATACCTTTTCAACTATCACCGACTCACCCACCGGAGTAGAAACACGAATAGGCATGTCAAGTAATTCACAATGTAATTTTAGACCATTAGCAAATGATGATGAAGATACATATGAAAACGTGGATCCAGGATCAAACAATACGGAAGCCATGAAATCACAAATCAAAAGGTTACCTGTGATGACAGCATCTGATGCCTCCGCTTCAGATCTCCCAGGGAAAGCGTAGCAATGGGCCCCATTATTTGTCTGTCCGTTGCCCCTACCATGTTGCGTAGTAGTGGCTCCGTTTTGCCCATCACCTCTGCCATTTTGGTGACCACCATTACCTCGGCCACCACGCCCTCCAGAATAACGGCCTCTACCATGACCACCTCTACCTCTAGCTAGTGGGGTTCTGTAACTCTGGTTTGGACAATATCTCTTAATATGTCCAATCTCCCCACATCCATAGCACTCTCTGGGTTCATGTATAGGTCTCTCAGAGAAGTGTTGACCGTTCTGAGGTGGACCCCCAACTACAGTCTGTAGTGAAGACTGAATTGGTCGACTTGAGTAACCTCCGGAGCTCTGTCCTCTAGTATATGAACCGTTGAACTCACCTCCCTTTCGAAACCTCTTTGATGTCGACGTTGTGGTGAAGTCATCTGACTTCACTCCTTCCACCTCTATCACAAAGTCTACCACCTCTTGGAAGGACGTTGCCGTTGCCGCTATCTGTAAGGCTGAAATCCGCAACTCTGACCTCAACCCCTTCACGAAACGGCGAATCCGTTCTTGTGGACTGAAACAAAGTTGGGTGGCATACCGGATAACGCACGGAATTTGGCCTCATATGCGTTAACCGTCATCCTACCTTGCTCTAGACTCAAAAACTCATCCCTCTTCCTATCCCTCAAAGTCCGGGGGATATACTTTTCCATGAACAAACTAGAGAATGATTCCCAAGTCATAGGTGGTGCCTCTGTTGGTAGACACTCAACATGTGACCGCCACCACATTTTGGCGTTCCCTTGAAACTTATAGCTTACGAACTCAACGCCAAACCGTTCTACTATCCCCATCTTGTGTAGTAGCTCATGACAATCAACCAGAAAATCGTAGGCATCCTCTGATTCTGCGCCCTTAAAGACTGGAGGTTTCAATTTCAAGAACTTACTGAAAAGTTCATGCTGGTCATTTGTCATAATAGGCCCAGTAGTCAGACGTGGAATGTGCCTATCCCCAATGTTGCATCCATGCGGGGAGCCATAGTAGCCGCATGTCGTATCTCTGAAACCGGGGGGGTTGGTGCAGAAACCACGGAGGTGCCTGACCGTGATCAGATAAACCGCTCAGATAAGCAAGAACCTGATTGATCATCTCTGGGGTAGGTTGGGGTGGCATTTCCTCATTTTGCACTTGTTCATTCTCCCCTTCCTCACCCTCTCTTATCACCTCCTCGGTCGGTGGAGGAGTCACTGCCCTAGCATCAGATGGGCTAGGTGCTCGTCCTCTTCCTCTAGAGGATGTCCTCCCACGACCTCTACCACGGCCTCTTGCCGCTGCTCTTCCTCGAGCCACAGCCCCAGTGGCTGGCTCAGATGTTTCTTGCTGTGCCGTTGTTGCTGCTGGTGCGGTCGTTGCTCTAGTTCTAACCATCTGCGAAATAGAGTGAAGATGGTCAGATACCAATTCGTATCGCCTAGATACCATTGGACTCAAGTAGTAGCACGAAAGAAAGAATGAAAGAGTGAAGTTTTCCTAAAGTCTTATAGCCTCTCAAGGAAAAGTAAAGGCGTCCCCCTACCGTTCCTTAAGACTCTACTAGACCTGTTCTTGTGTGATGAGACCAACGAACCTAATGCTCTGATACCAAGTTTGTCACGACCCAAATCGGAGCCGCGTCTGGCACCCACATTTACCCTCCTATGTGAGCGAACCAACCAATCTAACCTCTAACATTTTAATACAATATCAACAAAAGAAATGCGGAAGACTTAAACTCATTAATAAAACAATTCAAAACTATTATTAATATCCCCAAAATCTGGAAGTCATCATCACAAGAACATCTATCTCAAATTATTAAACTAAACTGTCTAAGAAGCTAAACAAATACTAGCTAGTCCATGCCGGAAGTTCAAGGCATCAAGACTTGAAGAAGGAGACCCAGTCCAAGCTAGACGCATTAGCTCACCCTGAATTTCCGATGAAGTGAAGACTGGCTAGATCTACTGTTGAGTTGAAGTTGACGGAACGTTTGCTGCATTCTACAAATAACAAAGAAGAAAACATAAAAGTAGGGGGGTCAGTACAACCACAAGTACTGAGTAGATATCATCGGCCAACTCAAAATAGGGAACAGTATATATCAATAATAATGTAAATCAACTACAATACTCAACATGTAGCAATAACAATATTAATTCATCAATAAATACAACCGAGTTCACACACGAGGACTCAAGCCTCAATACCATACTCATTTGGGAATTAAGTTCATTATATTGAGTATATTCATTATCTTTCAAGATTCATTATCTTTCTTCCTCTTGTGTCGGTACGTGACACTCCGCTCCTCTATTTCAATCCTGGTGCCGGAACGTGGCACTCCGATCCTTATATTCTATCCTAGTGTCGGAACGTGACACTCCGATCCTCATATTCTATCCTGGTACCGGAACGTGGCACCCGATCCTCATATTCTATCCTGGTACCGGAACGTGGCACCCGATCCTCATATTCTATCCTGGTGTCGGAACGTGACACTCCGATCCTCATATTCTATCCTGGTACCGGAACGTGGCACCCGATCCCCTAATTCATCAAGCCTTCTTTTACACTAAGGCATCATCATTAACAAGTGAATTAGGGTTCTTTCAAGATTTGGGATTCAATAGCTTCATCATGCTTTGTTAATTCATCACAATTTCATAATCATAATCATGCAAGCATACAATTTAAGCACATAGTAGGGTTTACAATACTATCAACACATATCATTCACTATTGAGAGTTTACTATGAGTAGCATGAAAATAACCATAACCTACCTCCACCGAAGAATTGGAATCAACAAGCAATTTCCCACGCTTTCTTCTTCTCGTTCAATCTCCCTCAATTCGATCAATCTATCCCTCTTTCTCTTTGTTCTTTCTGTTTGTTTTATTCAAACCCTCTTTCCTGTACCCTAATTTTCATATAATTAAGACTAAAAGAGGACAATAGAACCCACTAATTAACTTAAGGTTACCTCTTTTAACCCCCAAGTAATTAGACTTATTAATATTAACCCTCAACCTTTATAATTAAGGAAAGAATAGTCCAAAACGACCCTTAAAACGTGTAGAGGAATCCTATTCTGCCTGGGATTTGCGAAATCTGTGACGGCCCGTCGTGCCTGCGACGGTCCGTCACACAGGTCGTCGCAGCCCCCCTCGAACTCAAGTGGCCTGTGACGGCCCGTCACACCTGTGACGGTCCGTCCTATGCCTCCGTCATGACGGTCAGAAACTCGTTTCTTGTACCAAATTCTTAAAAGTTGAAGTGTTTTGCAACGGGAACTCACGACTGTTCGTCGTGGATGTGACGGCACGTCCTGCAGGTCCGTCACAATTTACAGAGAGTCGATTTTCAGTATTCAATTTCAGAATTCTAAGTATGCTGAAACGATGCACCCTCGACGGGCCGTCGTGCCTGTGACGGTCCGTCGCAGTGCCCGTGGTCCTGGCCAGTTTTTCCAGAATTAAAATCTGCTGCTCAAAACGACTAAACAGGTCGTTACATTACCTGCTGAAGTTCCCATAAGTCCCTTATAGAACATCACAAACTCATCTTGGATTCCCTGTGGATCATACATCATCTCACCTTGTAATGACATAATACTTCTTATTTGTTTCTTTTGATTTCTCTCTTTTATAACTAAACTAAAGTACTTATTATTTGCATCTCCTAGATGTATCTATTTTATCCTTGACTTCTGTCTCAAAGCACTTTCTTCAATCAAGGACCATTTTTCAAGTTTAATCAACATCTCTTTCTCCTGCATAATCAGCTCATCAGTAACTTGATCATTTAGATGGTTTTGAATATTTGCAACCTCCATTCTAGCCATATCAATCTGTTTCCCAATATACTTGAACTCTTTCCTATTTAACTGCTTTAGAACAAGCTGAAGATCCTTCAACTTACACCACATCTGCTTCATTTTGTTATAACCATATTCTTTTCCCCAGATAGTTTCTACCATTTCCATAAAACAATCATGCTCAGTCCAAACATTGAAGAATTTAATGCTACCTTTCCCATGCTGCTGAGTTTGTTGAAGTATTAACATCATAGAGCTATGATCAGATATACTAGGACTCCCATAATCTACACTTACATGCCCCCATTTGTCCATCCATTCATCATTTCCAAAAGCTCTATCTATTCTACTTGAAATTCTATTCTTCGCACATTGCTTGTTAGTCCAAGTATAGTAATTGCCTGTCCACTGTAGTTCATTAACCTCCATGTCTTTCACACAATCACCAAAATCTTTGATCTCATTAGTAGTAACAGGAACTCCTGCTATTCTATCCTTAGTAGACAGTATAGCATTAAAATCCCCTATTATAAGCCAAGGTTGAGAAATACCTTTTGCCATTGTATCCATTGCATTCCACAAACTTTTTCTCTGTTCAACTGTATTAAAGCCATACACTACAGTTAACATAAACTGGTATCCTTTGCTTCTTTCATTTATCTGACAATGCAACATTTGAGCTGAACTATTAATCTTCTTAACCTCATACCAGTAATCATCCCATATTAACCAAATCCTTCCATTAGGATTATCATCATAGTTATGTAGAATCTGCCACCCTGATGCAATTCCTTTAAGAACTGAGTTCACATTTTTGCTTTTAACTCTTGTTTCCACTAATCCTGCTACGCTCACTTTATTCTGTAAAAGCAGTTTAATCTCCTTATGCTTATACCTTTTATTCATACCCCTTACATTCCAAAATAGTGTCACGACCCAAAAATGGACGTGATGGCACTCGTTTTATCCAACCAAGACAAGTCAGCCTAAAACTCAACCATTACAATAAAGTGCGGAAATAAAATATAATTAACTTAATAAAACCCCCAAAACCTGGTAGTCACGTGTACAAGCCTCTAAAGAATTACAATTGATTCAAAAGAAAAACTCAAGTCTCAAATGAACATTTTTCTAGAATAGAACAAGATCATAATTATGGAGAAGAAAGTCTGCTGAGATGGAAACAACTACCTCACAAATCTCCAAGAAGCCTCGGAAAAGAAGAGAGTGACAAGTACAACAAAATCGAGGCTCATAACCTACAAAAATTTGTAGAAGCAAGGGGTGAGTACCAAACCACACGGTACTCAACAAGTAAACCTCTAAACACAAGCTAAGGGGATGAAATACGGGTACTCCTACCACCCCCAAATGAACCTCCACAACTACATCCTACAGTAAAATCAAACCAACCTAACAGCTCACAGTTTACATAGCACGTAGCTCAACAACAACACTTAGACAAATTACATATCCTCAACAACAACACTGTAACATATTACATACCCTCAACAACAACAATTCAACAAATTACATATCCTCAATAACAAGCTCAGTATTCATCAATCACAAATTTCGCAGAAAGACAATCACAAGATCAGCAAAACACAATATCAAGTTCACTAATGATAAGTATCTGTAATGCAATGGAATGCAATGTCAAGTATAATGATGCATGTTTGACCTAGTGATACACACCCGCTGTCTCTCAGTCCGGGACCCATGGGGGACATATCTGTCCATGCATCTGTCGCGGCGCACGACACGACCCTCGATAATAGTAACCATCGCGGCGCGCGATACGTCCCTCAAAATATAGTATCCATCGCGGCGCGCGATACGTCCCTCGAAATATAGTATCCATCGCGGCGCGCGATACGTCCCTCGAAATGGTACATCCTCTTAAGTACTCATTCTTTCTCAATGCACATAACACTTGTCACAACAAATGCCTCAGAATAATGCAGATGACAAGTTCACACATATAATGAGGAGATGACCATTTTCATAACATCGCACAGTTCACAACCACACAAACATGAAGTTACATCAACAATGATTCAACAAGCCTTCAACCCTTTCTCAACACAACAGACATAAACAATTAATCACATTGCCTTTTGTTATCCCCATTCTTTTCATCATTAGAATTAATCAATGTGGACAAGTCAACCCATCACCAATCCCGTTACTCCCAACATATACCACAAGGACATACACGCATTTCATACACTTATCAAGAGTTTAGAAATCCACTTGCCTTAGCCAATCAAATAATCACTCTATGACTTGAGTCTTTCCTTTCCGTTGAGCTTCCGAATCGATGCAACCTATTCAAGTATATATTCACAATAAGATTTCGAAACTAACAACACCCATCTTATTATGTGTTTGACATTCACCTTAAAAATTCACCCAAATTTATAAGCAAGTTCGTAATTTTTGATGCCCATTAACTTGTGAATTCTTCCAATTCCTTCAAATATCGGAGATCTAATGACATTCCCCAGAATACGATACACCTAATATTTAGTTACCTATTTTTATGTATCAAAGCTAGAATTACAAGGTGATTATAACGTAACAAATTGCAAATTTTTAAAATTACTGGTCATGAAATCAATGGTAAAAATCAATAAACCCAAAGGCCTTAATGTACATAGTAACAGTCTAAACCATGTAGTGAGCATTCAACTTAATTATTATTTGAAATTGTTGGTAGCACGTATGAAAATTATACACGTATATAAATTCCTAACCAATCAATTCCCTTATCGATCAATTGATATCCAATAATTTTATACTAATACTAGTAACATTAACACTGTCCTTTGTCCCTAAGTTTACAAGTCTCCAGAATGGTGATAATATCATCACCACTGCCACCTTCACTTTATCATATGTACCACATTAATTTAATAATAAAAATAAAACAATGGTGACTAACTACTTTCAAAAATTTGATTGGCCATGATCATATTGATATAAGATCTGCCATTTTTTTTTCTTGATTCCCACAACCCCTTTTCAATTATTTTAATGCTATTATAATATTATTATATACATATATAGGTAGCATTTAATGAAAGAAAAATCATTATGAAGAGGAATTAATTCAATTGCATGCATGGAGAGATTAAAATTCACTTACCTTCAGCAATTGGTAGTCGGCTATAAACCCTTCCTCCGTTCTATCTATAAATCCTTCGTCCGTTCTATTTTTCTTTTCTAAATTAATTAGTACTAAAAGTGATAGGTTTTATCCACATATTTTATTAAATATAGGCTAAAGGGTATAGAGTCTTAAATAAATTATCACTTTAGCCCATAAACTATCGATTAATTAACTTAAGTTAAATAAATATTCAAAATTCTAAAGAGGATTTTTTGGGTCATTACATTATCCACCACTAAAAATCATGTTCGTCCTCGAACATAAAATTTGAGAAGGAAGAAATATTGACGTTATCAAAAATCTAATGCATGATCTTCTAGAGTCGTTGTTCATCTCTCCATGAAATTTTATCTTTAACACCATTCTATCAAGACCAACTACCAAGAACTGAACTATAGAGAATTTGACAGATCTACATATCAGAGGTGATTGTCAAGCTACATACTAACCCATGAACCGAATCTAAACTGAAACCCCTTGGACCATAACACAATAATCATGACAAATCCTTTCTCACATAGCAAAGATAACATTCTATTGATACTAGCTACAATCAGCAGTGAACTTGAACCAATCATCACATACTCATAGTGGACAAACCATCACACCTCTTATCACGATTCCCTTTTCACAACACAGTCTTTTTACAAGCTTAAGTTATAAAAATCTGATCTTTAGATATCGGATACTCTCCAAGAGAGAATCAGACTTATCTAACCCAACGAAGGAAATGATCATGTAAACACCCAACAAACAATACACTTCAAAATGTAGAACCTCTAACAATACTTTTAGTAACTCTTCATAGCTCTTATATAAGTTCTCATAAGCAAGGTTGTGCGTGTAGAACTACTTATATACTCCAACTTCCAAACAAAACCAAACCTATCATAACTGAAATGATCAATTCTGCCCAAGGATCTCATCGTATCAAGGGACATGAGAGGATCGTTTCATCCGATCCACCACTAAGAATTCACCAATAGATGTGAAACACGCGTAATATAAGTAGGGAATCATACTTTAATAGTGCTCAACAGGAAGAAGGTGATTACATAAGAATACACTGAAGCAAGGTCGAATAAAACAAGTTATTCCTTCCATAGGTCCCATATAAATATAATTCCATTCATCTTTCTTCATCTCTCGATGTTTAACCACCCACAATCAAACAGTCTGATCCCCCATCACTTTATAATAAATACTCGATTCATCAAACTCCACGTACTTCTCTCAGTACTCCATTGAAGCTAACACTCTTAATAAAAAAAATACATCATAACTACACCAACCATTTACCTCAATCAAACTGTCACTAGAATCAAAGTCTTTTTAGCAAACACGTTGTATACTTTAAAAATTCCAAAATATGCCCTTTTTTTCCTTCTATATAAGCATTACATGACAAGATATGAGTCACAACTAAGATTGATAGCACTAATTTTAAATCTAAGTACTTTTCCATCGACGTACAATAACTTAATCACACCAATGTCAACGTCACACAAACTTTTACATGTCATTTTTCAACCATCATGCACCTCATGCCAAAACTCAAAGAAATATTCTTGATCACTCGAATAATTTAGATACTATAAGCTAGCTCATCATCTCTACTCACTATCAATTGCCTATGTAACACATCATACCAATCTAATATTGTCCCATCAATAATTAGTTTTAATCCCCTCAAAATCCTCATTAACCTTGTATAACTGTTGGTTCATACTATTGTGTATCCATAGTCACCTACCATACTCTGAATAAATTAGCCCCACATAACAACACAAAATCTTACACATTACACTATTTTTTTTTCACTCAAAACAAAACTCTACATTCTTAAAAAATTGCTGACGAAAACCCGGTACGTCTATACCAAACAAATTCACATCCATAGTCATATTAGATATTATAAATGAAAATTCATACGTCCTTCAACTTCAAACCAAAATTCTATATGAAAGGTCTTACCCACTTGTAGCCAATGGCTTCTTTCCCTAGAGGATTCTTTCGTTTCGCTTAAATTCTTCTTATGGCACAAACTTTTGAGTATCTTTAACTCTTTGATACATTAACTCTGTTTCTTTGGTTGACTCGCTTACCAATCTTATCCTTTGACCAACAACCTATGGTATTTTTATCTTATCCTTGAAATAAAAACATTACATGAAATCCCATTTAGGTATAACAATCAAAACAAACCAAATTTACTACTCAAATTATTTTTAAGTCCTTCAAATGCTTCATACTCAATGTGATCAATCATTTCTTACCCCTTACCAATTCATACCTTGACAAAACACACTACCACAAATCTAAACTCACAATGAAAAACTTGAATTTTGAATTCAATTATGTAACTCAATACTTTTATCTATTGAAATTAGCTCATACATAGAAAATATTTACAAATTTGGACATCTTAGTTTATTATTGATCGCCTATCCATCGACCTTGTCATACCCTTTCTTAAAAATTCAATGGTACCCGTTACCAAATTCGAAACTATTAAAGAACTTATCACCACACTCGAGTCGAACTGTGTAGGATTCTTTCTCAATTTTTACCCAATATCTATATTTTTTTTATCAATCTAATGAACGTGTGACACTATTACCATAATCAAAATGAAACAGATGAAATCACGTATCCTTGAACTAAATTCTCAACTCTCTAAAGATATATCTTTGTCCTTTATAATTATAGTAAATATCGTTTTTCTCGATTGTCTCTTTCCAATGACTAAAATACTTCCCACTAATTCTTTTCCATTTATGATTCTAGCTTCTTTCAATTCTATTCAAGTGAAATTTTCAACACATCATACAACTTTTCATAAAACCACATTGTTCATCAAATAGTGAAAAACCACAACCTTAGATGCTCGCAAGTTGTTATTACCATAAAAATTCGTTTAACCCTCAATTCTTATTTTATGATTTAGTCTCAATCGCAATCCATCACAAACTCCTATTACCATCATGCTTAGTAAGCTCTTGTTATCACCATGAAGTCAACTATTTCATCAATATGAATCCTTAAACCCAATTATACCAATCCAATCCAAAGAACTAACCCACTTTTATCCGCACTTCCTTACTAAAACTCTTAATTGTCTTCACATAAGTATACTCTTTAGGACTTCCTTTACCCATATGCTTGTCATTCAATATTGATCCAATTTCTTGGACATTACGATGAAATCACCATTCATTTAGAAATTCATAAAATACATTTCACAATCTGAACATATCAATATCATACCAAAGATCCACTACTAAAAGCTTCCTTATAAATAATGTTTAACACATCCACCCGCACCAACAAGCTAGTTGGGTTCTCAAATATGAGTTCAACACCAAATCTTATCATATGAGCATGTATACCATAGATAACTCCTTAAGTAGTTAATATTTGAACTTAACAATCAACATGTCCGTTTTCATGTACCACTAGTAACAGATCGTGAAAATTCATTACATCCACCACTAGAACATATCATATCTATTGAGAAGATCATTTCCAAATAGGTCACACACTTTATCCATCAAATAGCTGTAAAATATTACTAGATTAGTTTTATATCTAACCCAAGCTATGTGTATTCTTTCGTAAGCAAGGTCAATATCAAAAGTAACACACTCCATAATTCTAACCAAGTATTCATCAGTACCATTGCAATAGTCGTATCATGACCTTCTTTGGTATACACTCAATCTGTGAAACCACATAAGGAATTCTGACCTGAATTGGTGCAACATCATTTGCTAAGCAACTCATTAATGGTATGACAACTATATCAATTGTATTTTTCAAGGTTACACTATTTATTATCTAGTTAATTCTTCAAACATTTAACTTCTAATTGTCGAACCACTCCATATTTTGCTTATACCAGATAAGTACTATATTTATTATTATTATTTTACAATGATAACTAACCTTACTCAACTCTTTTAAATATGATCACGCATTCGTTTCATAAGCATATCATTTCCACCTTAATACCAGATCTAACATCAAACTAGTACATGACATGCCACTGATTCACAAAAGGAACTACGCACGAGTCATCACATAAACGAGAGCGAATGGAGTGAAGCAATAAGAATCAAATGGGACCAAGAACGCACAATAGAGATCCAAGAATGAAGATATTTCCAAAAGTCACTATAGCCTCTCGAAGATAGGTACAGACGTCTCCGTACCGATCATCGAGACTCTATTTAGACTCGACTTGTACACACGTGAGACCTATGAACCTGGGGCTCTGATACCATTTTGTCACGACCCAAAAATGGACGTGATGGCACTCGTCTTATCCCACCAAGACAAGTCAGCCTAAAACTCAACCATTACAATAAAGTGCGGAAATAAAATATAATTAACTTAATAAAACCCCCAAAACCTGGTAGTCACGTGTACAAGCCTCTAAAGAATTACAATTGATTCAAAAGAAAAACTCAAGTCTCAAATGAACTTGTTTCTAGAATAGAACAAGATCATAATTATGGAGAAGAAAGTCTGCTGAGATGGAAACAGCTACCTCACAAATCTCCAAGAAGCCTCGGAAAAGAAGAGAGTGACAAGTACAACAAAATCGAGGCTCATAACCTACAAAAATTTGTAGAAGCAAGGGGTGAGTACCAAACCACACGGTACTCAGCAAGTAAACCTCTAAACACAAGCTAAGGGGATGAAATACGGGTACTCCTACCACCCCCAAACGAACCTCCACAACTACATCCTACAGTAAAATCAAACCAACCTAACAGCTCACAGTTTACATAGCACGTAGCTCAACAACAACACTTAGACAAATTACATATCCTCAACAACAACACTTTAACATATTACATACCCTCAACAACAATAATTCAACAAATTACATATCCTCAATAACAAGCTCAGTATTCATCAATCACAAATTTCGCAAAAGACAATCACAAGATCAGCAAAACACAATATCAAGTTCACTAATGATAAGTATCTGTAATGCAATGGAATGCAATGTCAAGTATAATGATGCATGTCTGACCTAGTGATACACACCCGCTGTCTCTCAGTCCGGGACCCATAGGGGACATATCTGTCCATGCATCTGTCGCGGCGCATGACACGACCCTCGATAATAGTAACCATCGCGGCGCGCGATACATCCCTCGAAATATAGTATCCATCACGGCGTGCGATACGTCCCTCGAAATATAGTATCCATCGCGGCGCGCGATACGTCCCTCGAAATGGTACATCCTCTTAAGTACTCATTCTTTCTTAATGCACATAACACTTGTCACAACAAATGCCTCAGAATAATGTAGATGACAAGTTCACACATATAATGAGGAGATGACCATTTTCATAACATCACACAGTTCACAACCACACAAACATGAAGTTACATCAACAATGATTCAACAAGC
>JAKWJD010001647.1:0-12500 GCA_027705065.1 Solanum peruvianum | reverse complement strand
GGGAAAGAGAAACGATCGAGAGAGGAGAAACGAAGAGGAAAACACAAAGCTTTGGGAAATTGCTTGCTTGATCACGAATCTTCGGTGGAGGTAGGTTATGGTTTTGATACTATTCGTATTAAACTCTTAATAGCGAATGATATGTATTGGTAGTATTGTAAACTCCTCTATATGCTTAATTGTATGCTTGCTTGAATGTGATTATATAATTGTGATAAAATAAGCATGATGAAGCTATTAAATCCTAAATCTTGAAGAAACCCTAATCTACTTGTTAATGATGATGCCTTAGTATAAAAGAAGGCTTGGTGAACTAAAGTAATGAGATTGATGATGACTTGGTATAAGAGAACGCTTGATGAATTGATTTAATGAGATTAGTGGATCGGAGTGTCACATTCCGACACATTGAATTAAGGGATCGGAGTGTCACGTTCCGACACATAGAATTTAAGGGATCGGGTGTCACGAACCGACACGTATAATTAGGGGATCGGAGTGTCACGTTCCGACACATATAATTAAGGGATCGGGTGTCACGAACCGACACGTAGAATTAGGGGATCGGAGTGTCACGTTCCGACACATAGTATTAGGGGATTGCGTGTCATGAACCGACACGTACAAGTAGGGGATCGGAGTGTCACGTACCGACAGATAGTAGTAGGGGAGCAGAGTATCACGTACCGACACAAGAGGAAGAAAGATAATGAATCTTGAAAGATGTTAATATACTCAATCTAATGAACCTAATTCCCAAATGAGTATGGTATTGAGGCTTGAGTCCTCATGGATGAACTTGGTAGTACTTATTGATGATTATAGTACTTGTTGTTGCTACATGTTGAGTATTATAGTTGATTTATGATATTAACTGATATATACTGTTTTCTATTTCGAGTTGGCCGATGATACCTACTCAGTACTTGTGTTGTGTACTGACCCCTACTTGTATGTTTCTTTCTTTGTACTTGTGGAGTGCAGCAAACGTACCGTCGTCTTCAACTCAACCGCATCTCTAGCCAGTCTTCATTACACCGAGATTCAGGGTGAGCTAATGCTTCTAGCTTGGACTGGACCTTCTTCTTCAAGTCTTGATGCCTTGAACTTCCGGCATGGACTAGCTTTTTACTTATTTTCGCTTTCTTAGATACTCTTAGTTTAGTAATTGAGGATAGATGTTCTTGTGATGATGACTTCCAAATTTTGGGGATAATAATAGTTATTAAATTGATTTTATTAATGAGTTTAAGTCTTCCGCATTGTATTTTGTTAATTACATTAAAATGTTGGGTTTTGTATTGGTTGGTTCGCTCACATAGGAGGGTAAGTGTGGGTACCAGTCGCGGCTCGGTTTTGGGTCGTGACAAACTTGGTATCAGAGCATTAGGTTCGTTGGTCTCATCACACAAGAACGAGTCTAGTAGAGTCTTAAGGAACGATAGGGGGACGCCTTTACTTTTCTTTGAGAGGCTATAAGACTTTAGGAAAAATTCATTCTTTCTTTCTTTCTTTCGTGCTACTACTTGGATCCAATTGGTATCTAGGTGATACAAATTGGTATCTGACCATCTTCACTCTATTTCGCAGATGGTTAGAACTAGAGCAACGACTGCGCCAACACCAACACCGGCAAGACAGGATGCGTCTGAGCCAGCCACTGGGGCTGTAGCTCGGAGAGGAACAGTGGCAAGAGGCCGTGGAAGAGGTCGTGGGAGGACGTCCTCTGGGGGAAGAGGACAAGCACCTAGTCCATCCGGTACTAGGGCGGTGACTCCTCCACCGACTGAGGAAGTGATAAGAGAGGGTGAGGAAGGGGAGAATGAACAAGTGCAGAATGAGGAATTGCCACCCCAACCTACCCAAGAGATGATCAATCAGGTTCTTGCTTATCTTAGCGGGTTATCTGATCAGGGCCAGACACCTCTAGTGTTTTCTGCACCAGCACCTCAGGTTCCGGAGGTACAACATGCGGCTACTGTGGCTCCCCGCATGGATGCCTCATTGGAAATAGGAACGTTTCCTCGTCTGACTACAGGGCATATAATGACAAACGATCAGCATGAACTTTTCAGTAAGTTCTTGAAATTGAAACCTCCAGTCTTCAAGGGTGCCGAATCTGAGGATGCTTACGATTTTCTGGTTGACTGTCATGAGCTACTACACAAGATGGGTATATTAGAACGGTTCGGTGTTGAGTTCGTGAGTTATCAGTTTCAACGAAATGCCAAAATGTGGTGGCGGTCACATGTTGAGTGTCAACCAACAGAGGCACCACCTATGACCTGGGCATCATTCTCTAGCTTGTTTATGGAGAAGTATATCCCCAGGACTTTTAGGGATAGGAAAAGGGATGAGTTCTTGAGCCTAGAGCAAGGTAGGATGTCGGTTACTGCATATGAGGCTAAGTTTCGTGCATTATCCATGTATGCCACCCAACTTTGTTTCAGTCCACAAGAGCGGATTCGCTGTTTTGTGAAGGGGTTGAGGTCAGAATTGCGGATTTCAGCCTTACAGGTAGCGGCTACGGCAAAATCCTTCCAAGAAGTGGTAGACTTCGTGATAGAGGTGGAAGGAGTGAAGCCAGATGACTTCACCACGACATCGACATCAAAAAGGTTTTGAAAGGGAGGTGAGTTTAATGGTTCTTACTCCAGAGGGCAAGGCTCAGGAGGTTACTCGGTCCGACCAATTCAGTCTTCACTACAGACTGTAGTTGGGGGTCCACCTCAGACCGGTCAACACTTCTTTGAGAGACCTATGCTTGAATCCATAGAGTGTTATGGATGTGGGGAGACTGGGCATATTAGGAGGAATTGTCCAAAACAGAGTTACAGACCCCCAATAGCTAGAGATAGAGGTGGTCATGGTAGAGACCGTTATTCTGGAGGACGTGGTGGTCGAGGTAATGGTGGTCACCAAAACGGCCGGGGTGATGGGCAAACTGGAGCCACTACAACACAACATGGTAGAGGCAACATACAAACAAGTAATGGGGCTCATTGTTACGCTTTCCCTGGGAGATCTGAAGCGGAGACATCTGATGCGGTTATCACAGGTAATCTTTTGGTTTGTGATTGCATGGCTTCTGTATTGTTTGATCCTGGATCCACATTTTCTTATGTATCTTCTTCATTTGCTACTGGTCTTAATTTACCTTGTGAATTACTTGACATGCCTATTCGTGTTTCTACTCCGGTGGGTGAGTCTGTGATAGTTGAAAAAGTATATAGATGTTCTTGTGATGATGACTTCCAGATTTTGGGGATAATAATAGTTATTTAATTGATTTTCCTTAATGAGTTTAAGTCTTCCGCATTGTATTTTGTCCATTATGTTTGAAATGTTGGGGTTTAGATTGGTTGGTTCGCTCACATAGTGGGATAAGTGTGGGTGCCACTCGCGGCTCGGTTTTGGGTCGTGAACAACACTTATGTAGATTTGGTTATCTTAGAAATGGTTGATTTTGATGTAATTCTGGGCATGACTTGGCTTTCTCCAAATTTTGCAATCTTGGATTGTAATGCTAAAACCGTGACGTTAGCCAAGCCTGGGACAGATCAGTTAGTGTGGGAGGGCGACTACACTTCCACTCCGGTTCATATCATCTCCTTTCTTCGTGCTAAGAGAATGGTTAGTAAGGGGTGTTTAGATTTCTTGGCACATCTAAGGGATGACACTACCCAAGTACCTTCAATTGAGTCAGTTTCGATAGTCCGTGAGTTTCGGATGTGTTCCCTGCAGATCTTCCTGGTATGCCACCGGATAGAGATATAGATTTTTGCATTGATTTGGAACCGGGCACTCGCCCTATTTCTATACCCCCTTATAGAATGTCTCCCGCGGAGTTAAGAGAGTTAAAGGCCCAACTTCAAGAGTTGTTGAGCAAAGGCTTCATTAGACCAAGTGCATCTCCTTGGGGTGCTCCAGTGTTATTTGTGAAGAAGAAGGATGGGAGTTTTCGGATGTGCATAGACTACCGAAAGTTGAACAAGGTAACTATTAAGAACAAGTATCCCATTCCTCGCATTGATGACTTGTTCGATCAGTTACAAGGTGCTTGTGTCTTCTCTAAGATTGACTTGAGATCCGGTTATCACCAATTGAAAATACGGGCAACGGATGTGCCAAAGACTGCTTTTCGAACAAGGTATGGGCAGTACGAATTTGTAGTGATGTCTTTTGGTCTTACGAATGCCCCTGCTGCTTTCATGAGCTTGATGAACGGGATTTTTAAACCATATCTGGATCTCTTTGTGATCGTATTTATTGATGACATACTGATATACTCCAAGAGTAAGAAGGAACATGAGGAGCATTTGAGAATGGTATTGGAGTTGTTGAGGAAGAAAAAGCTTTATGCCAAATTCTCCAAGTGTGAGTTTTGGCTAGATTCAGTGTCCTTCTTGGGGCACGTGGTTTCTAAGGATGGAGTGATGGTGGATCCATCTAAGATTGAGACAGTGAAGAATTGGGTGAGACCTACAAACGTGTCAGAAATAAGGAGTTTTGTTGGTTTAGGTAGCTATTACCGTCGATTTGTCAAGGGATTCTCTTCTATTGCTTCCCAATTGACGAACTTGACTAAGCAAAATGTTCCATTTGTATGGTCGTATGAATGTGAGGAAAGCTTTGAGAGACTCAAGACTTTGTTGACTACTGCACCAATCCTTACCTTGCTAGTAGAGGGTAAGAATTTCATTGTTTATTGTGATGCATCCTATTCTGGTTTGGGTGCGGTGCTAATGCAAGAGAAGAATGTGATTGCATATGCTTCGAGGCAATTAAAGGTGCATGAACGTAACTATCCGACCCATGATTTGGAGTTGGCCGCGGTAGTATTTGCACTAAAGCAATGGAGGCACTACTTGTATGGGGTTAAGTGTGAAGTCTATGCGGACCATCATAGCCTACAGTATGTCTTCACTAAGAAGGATTTGAATTTGAGACAGAGGAGATGGATGGAACTACTGAAGGACTACGATATCACTATTCTGTATCATCCGGAAAGGCTAATGTTGTAGCAGACGCCTTAAGTCAAAAGGCAGGAAGCATGGGAAGTCTAGCTCATTTGAAAGTTTCTAGACGCCCGTTGGCTAGAGAAATCCAAAACCTGGCTAATGACTTTATGAGGCTAGAAGTAAATGAGAAGGGAGGATTTTTAGCTTGTGTGGAGGCGAGATCTTCTTTTCTTGACAAGATCAAGGGAAAACAGTTTGATGACGAGAAACTAAGCCGAATTCGGGATATGGTGTGGAGAGGAGAGGCTAAAGAGGCCATAATTGATGAGGACGGTGTTTTGAGAATTAAGGGAAGGGTATGTGTGCCTCGTGTTGATGACTTGATCCACACTATTCTTACAGAGGCTCATAGTTCCGGATATTCTATACATCCTGGTGCAACTAAGATGTACCATGACCTAAAACAACATTTTTGGTGGAGTAGAATGAAGCGTGACATCGTGGATTTTGTTGCCAAATGTCCAAATTGTCACCAAGTAAAGTATGAACACCAGAGGCCCGGATGAACACTTCAGAGAATGCCCATCCTAAATGGAAGTGGGAGAGAATTGCAATGGACTTCGTGGTTGGTCTTCCCAAGACATTGGGTAAGTTTGATTCCATTTGGGTAATTGTGGACAGATTAACTAAGTCCGCTCACTTCATTCCGGTCAAGGTGACCTACAATGCAGAGAAGTTAGCCAAAATCTACATCTCAGAAATCGTTCGATTGCATGGAGTTCCACTTTCCATCATATCAGATAGAGGTACGAAGTTTCTTCTAAGTTTTGGAGAACATTGCATGCGGAATTAGGTACTAGGTTGGACCTTAGTACTGCGTTTCACCCTCAGACTGATGGTCAGTCGAAGCGAACGATTCAAGTGTTGGAGGATATGCTTCGTGCATGTGTGATAGAATTTGGTGGTCATTGGGATAACTTCTTACCCTTAGCGGAGTTTTCATACAATAATAGCTATCACTCAAGTATTGATATGGCTCCATTCGAAGCCTTATACGGAAGGAGATGTAGGTCTCCCATTGGTTGGTTTGATGCATTTGAGTTTAGACCTTGGGGTACTGACCTTTTGAGGGATTCATTAGAGAAAGTGAAATCTATTCAAGAAAAGCTTTTAGCGGCTCAAAGTAGGCAAAAGGAATATGGGGATCGAAAGGTTAGAGACTTGGAGTTCATGGAGGGTGAACAAGTCTTGCTAAAGGTTTCGCCCGTGAAAGGGGTGATGCGGTTTGGTAAAAGAGGTAAGCTAAGCCCAAGGTATATTGGTCCATTTGAAGTACTTAAGCGAGTAGGGGAGGTGGCTTATGAATTAGCCTTGCCTCAAGGGCTGTCCGGAGTGCATCCGGTATTTCATGTGTTCATGTTGAAAAGATACCATGGGGATGGAAACTACATCATCCATTGGGATTCAGTTTTGCTTGATGAGAATTTGTCTTATGAGGAGGAACCTGTTGCTATTTTAGATAGAGAAGTCCTCAAGTTGAGGTCAAGGGATGTCGGCCATAAATAAAGAAGAGGCCATTATATAAAGTAGTAATAGTAAGTATTTTGTTTTCTTGTGTCGGCCGAATATAAAAAGGCCAAGTGTAAAGTATGTGTCGGCCATTTTTTGGCCAAAAGTCTGTAAATTTTGTGTATAAATAGAGGGTTTCCCCTCATAAATAAAATCATCAGTCTTTCACTACTCTCTCCTCTCTACAATATTCTTCTTTAACGCTTCCACCCTCCATTCTGAATTTGATCATAGATTTGGTGATAAATATTATTTTTGAAATCCAATTGGTTAGAAAATCAGAAGGTTCAGTAGATTAATCAAATTTGAATACTCATTGTTATGAAGTGTTTTTTTCAATTGAGGTCATTTAGATAAATATATTTTTTTGTTTCTTTGTATAGGAAAATTAATTTAATGAAAAGTTACTTGACTAAGATATAGTGGTGATAGAGATTATTCTCAATAGTCATCATTACTAAATTAGTGAAGTATTAAGTTCATGTGTTGGCTTAGACCGTCCTCCCTATCGGATGATATTAATACAAGTCATTAAAAAAATCTCTAGTTTTGATTATATGTATTGACTATCCTAAATGAGTATTTGATTTGATCTAGGGATAATGATATTCAGTTGACTTAAATTAACATATACTGTCGATGTGAGTTAGCTTTCTTTAAATATTTTGAAATGAATATCTGACACCACATATGTAGTTGCATGCGTAGTTATTTTCACATCGTACCTTGGTCCGGCTACGTGAGTATTAGCCACTAACCCTTACCTTTATTTCATATTAAGCCTCATATTCGATGTATAACTTAGTTATTACTTTGAACGAATTAAGACTATCCTATGAGATAGTATCCCTCTAAATATATGTTGAAATTATTTTCTTATTGTTACCTCCTTTGTCCGGCAAGTAGCGAAAATGCTAATTCTAATACGTGCACTCTTTAAAAAGACTTCTAAACGAAAGAATTATCAATGCATGCAATAACCTATTTGGGAATTATTATTAAGCTAGGTTTACTTTGTTAATCATCCATGGTTACCACAACCCTAGTTGTGCATTTAGTTAGCCATGCATATAATAACACAATTAATAGTTGTTAAACAATAAATCATGAACTTACTTTGACAATTCAAAGAAAATCTAGAAAACCCACTTGAAATAACAAGATAACACTTGAAAACCGAATTTGGAAATCGAAGTATTGCTAAAGTTTAAAAATCCAATCTACAAAAACAAACTAAGAACAATATTAATAGTGTCTAACCCCAAAAATGAGGTTGTAAACCCTATTTATAGAGGGTTTCCCCTCATAAATAAAATCATCAGTCTTTCACTACTCTCTCCTCTCTACAATATTCTTCTTTAACGCTTCCACCCTCCATTAGTATCAGAGCTAGCTAATTAAATAATTATGGAAAACAAATCAACTATGACGGATGATCTACAAGAACAGGTATACCATTTTATATTCATGAGTAGCTAAATTAATTTATTCCTGAAAATCTCTTGTTAATTATAATTGTTTATCATGTTTAAATAATGTTATAATAACCATCTTTAGAAAGTTTGCTACAGAAATATTCTTGAAATAAGTATGCCCAGACTATGTCATCCTAAGGTTGAAACCGGTAGGCAGAGAAGGCCGTTTAGGGGAGTAAACAAAGTTGAGGCGCTGTTAGGGTAACTAATCAAAGAAGAAAGCTGTAGTAGTGACCAGACGAGATGATTATTAAATCATTATTTTTGCATAATAAGCAAGTATAATTTATTAAGAGGTTGGAAGGAATAAAATTTTAGTGAAAAATGAAAATAATAAAAATGGAAACATACCTATTAAACGATGATGTTGATTATAAGATATTACTATTCTATATATTAAAAAGTCTTAATACTGATATAAAAAGAGCAATTTATGATAAATTAGTAACATATGAAATAATAGAAATAACAACCCAAGATTGGACTGAGTTAACCATACAAAGTATAGAAGATGAACTTTACTTTGACATATATGATTTATATGATGACATAGATATATTCAGAGATCAATGATAAATTACGAATATTTACAATATTGGGTACAAACTATAGAAGACATAGATCTACATGAAAAACTACTAATTGAAAATTTATTTGGTTATTTAAGGACTCGAGAAGATGAATATCTAGAATATATTATAACTAATGTTAATGAAATACAAAGATTAGGTCTACTTAAAAGAGAATATTATAGAAAGACATTTTATGAAGAATAATACAACACTAAGCAAAGAAACTAAAATAACAAAAACTAAGATAGACAAAAAGTACGAAAAATACGGAAAAAATTAAAATCTTTATATACAGAATATCAATTATCACAACTAGTCAAAACAAATAATGATAAAAAAGATCATTTGATAAATATAATTTCAAAAACAGAATATAAATATGTTTGTTTTTTGAAAAAACAGTATGAACGAAGAAAAATATAAACAACAATTAATAGAAAAAATAATGGAACAAATAACTGAAAAAGAACAAGAATTACAACATAGAAAAAGAAGGTTAGAAGAAAATATATTAGCAGGAGTATGTAATAAATCAATATTAGCACAAAGAAAAGCTATATTAATGATACAATTAGAATTAGATTGTCTTGAATATGAATTACAACATAATATAATACATAGATCATAATGAACAAAGAAGAATTTGCAGTAGACGAAAAGACATATGAAAACCAAGATGGAATGATAATAAAAATAGTATTTTCAAATTTAGGAAGAAGATACAAGAAAATAGGAAATAACTTATATTTAATGCTAGAAAAAGAAACAGCAAAATTAGAAGATAGTTTAACAGCTATGGTAAGAATAACAAAAGAAAATGAAGAAATAGATAAATCAAGAGAAATTGAAAAATAAAAACACAAGCAAAGCAAGAAGTACAACATTTAGAAGAAATAAAAAATACAAGAATAAGTGAATTAGAAAAAGAATTAGCTAGATTAAAATTATTATATGAAAATAAACAAAAACAAAAAGAAAAAGATAAAGAGCTAGAATTAAAAAATGAAATAAAAGAAATGGAACAAAAACTAAATGAAGATCTAAATGAAGATATTGAAATAAATGAAATAGATGGAAATGAAAATGACCAACAATCAGAAATAAGTGATATATGTGAAACATATACAGAAATTCTAGAACAAATAAATAAACCGAAAAAATTAGAAATAAATACAGGAGATATGGATAAGCCTAGTACGTCAAGGGTTAAAACCCCAGATAGTAGTCCTAGAAATAGTCCTAGAGTTAGTCCTAGAAGAACACCACCAATTTATAGTTATCAACAATCAGATAGAAATAATGCAATATGGAATAGCAGATTAAATAAAAATTGGACACCTAAACCAGTAAACGAACAATACAATTTCTTAGATTTAGATTGTATAGCAGATACAAATAAAGCAATATTATTATGGATAGGAAATATGTCTAAACAGTTAATAGATAACAAAATAGAAACAACAAAAACACCAAGATACATAGAAAGAACATTTGTAGGAACAACAAGATTATGGATAGAAAATCTACCCCCAGAAAGTCTAGAAGTACTTAGGAATGATAAGAAAATGGATGGATCCGCATCAGCAACAAATATAGATATACTAGATAAATATGAATCAGCAATAAGAAATGAATTTGGAGGTATGACTACAGATATAAGAGAACAAAATAGAGAAAGAATAATAAATAGACAACTTATGACAAAATTAGCTATATGTAAAATGTGTTACTTAGAAGAATATACTTGCGCATTTAAAGAATATTATTACAAAGCTAAATACAATTTAGACGAAGCAAAAGAAATAAGAAAACAATATTATACAAAATTACCAGAACCATTTAGTACAAACGTAATAAAGGATTGGAATATTAAGGAATGGTAGATACTTTAGGATCTAGAATAAAATTTTTAAATCAATGGTTCATACAACTATGTTGTAACGACCTGTTTAGTCGTTTTGAGCAGCAAATTTTTAATTCTGGAAAAACTGGCCAAGACTGCGGGCACTGCGACGGACCGTTACAGGCACGACGGCCCGTCGAGGGTGCAGCGTGTCAGCATACTTAGAATTCTGAAATTGGGTACTGGAAATCGACTCTCTGTAAATTGTGACGGACCTGCAGGACGTGCCGTCACATCCACGACGAACCGTCGTGAGTTTCCGTTGCAAAACACTTCAACTTTTGAGAATTTGGTACAAGAAACGAGTTTCTGACCGTCATGACGGAGGTGCAGGACGGACCGTCACAGGGGTGACGGGCCGTCACAGCTCACCTGAAATTTGGGGAGGCTGCGACGACCGGTGTGACGGACCGTCGCAGGCACGACGGCCCGTCACAGGTCACGCAGATCCCAGTCAGAATAGGATTTCTCCACACGTTTTAAGGGTCGTTTTGGACTATTCTTTCCTTAATTATAAAGATTGAGGGTTAATATTAATAAGTCTAATTACTTGGGGGTTAAAAGAGGTAACCTTAAGTTAATTAGTGGGTTCTATTGTCCTCTTTTAGTCTTAATTATATGATAATTAGGGTAAAGGAAAGAGGGTTTGAATAAAACAAAACAGAAAGAACCAAGAGAAAGAGAGGAATCGATCGAGAGGCTGAGGAGAAAACAAAGCTTTGGGAATTCTTGCTTGATCACTAGTCTTCGGTGGAGGTAGGTTATGGTTTTTACGATATTCGTAGTGAACTCTTGATAACGAATGATATGTATTGATGATATTGTAAACCTGTCTATATGCTTAATTGTATGCTTGCGTGAATATGATTATGTGATTTTGATAAAACAAGCATGATGAAAACCATTGAATCCCAAATCTTGAAAGAAACTTTAATCTATGTTATTAATGATGATGCCTTGGTATAAAAGAAGGCTTGAGAAATTAAAGTAATGGGATTGATGATGCCTTGGTATAGAGAAGGCTTGATGAACGGATAGAATGATATTAGTGGATCGGAGTGTCACGTTCCGACACATAGTATTAGTGGATCGGAGTGTCACGTTCCGACACATAGTATTAGTGGGACGGGTGTCACGAACCGACACGTAGAACTAGGGGATCGGAGTGTCACGTACCGACACATATAGGGGATCGGAGTGTCACGTTCCGACACATATAGGGGATCGGAGTGTCACGTTCCGACACATATAGGGGATCGGAGTGTCACGTACCGACACATAGTGGTAAGGGATCGGAGTGTCACGTACCGACACAAGAGGAAGAAAGATAATGAATCTTGAAAGATGATAAATATACTCAATCAATAAACTTAATTCCCAAATGAGTATGGTATGGAGGCTTGAGCCCTCATGGATGAACTTGATGGTACTTGTTGTTGCTACATGTTGAGTTTATAGTTGATTTACAATATTGCTTGATATATATTATCCTTTATTTTGAGTTGGCCGATGATATCTACTCAGTACTTGTGGTTGTACTGACCCCTTACTTTTATGTTTTCTTTCTTTGTTATTTGTGGAATGCAGCAAACGTGCCGTCGTCTTCAACACAACAGTAGATCTAGCCAGTCTTCACTTCATCGGAAATTCAGGGTGAGCTAATGCGTCTAGCTTGGACTGGATCTTCTTCTTCAAGTCTTGATGCCTTGAACTTCCGGCATGGACTAGTTCTTTAGTTATTTTTGTTCTTAGACAGTTTTAGTTTAGCAATTTGAGATAGATGTTCTTGTGATGATGACTTCCAGATTTTGGGGATAATAATAATAGTTTCGAGTTGTTTTATTAATGAGTTTAAGTCTTCCGCATTTCTTCTGTTGATATTGTATTAAAATGTTAAAGGTTAGATTGGTTGGTTCGCTCACATAGGGGGTAAATGTGGGTGCCAGTCGCGTCCCCGATTTGGGTCGTGACAAACTTGGTATCAGAGCATTAGGTTCGTTGGTCTCATCACACAAGAACG